>PVLD010006651.1:0-98640 GCA_004027595.1 Dinomys branickii | reverse complement strand
TATAGATAAGATAGTAGGGAATTTGCACTGGATGCTGTATAATATAAAGTTATCTTCACTTCTGCTAATACAAAAACGACTGAGGAAATACAGAATTATAGAGAACATAGAAGGGAATTAGCTCTGGATGCTGTCCTACATAATGTTACCTTCATCTTTGTTACTCAGGTTACACAGATGATGGCCCTTTTGATCAGTTAGTTTTTTTTCCTCCGTCATCTCTGTTGCCCTACCACTCAATCAGTTATCTTCCCTGTGATAATAACTGTACTCCTGGGTTTATCTATATCCTTGGACTCTCACCTTGGGAAGAGATATAGCTGCCTCAGACTATACTATAACATACAGGGGTGTATACAAACTGCGATGGTTGGAGGTGGGAAAGCACGTATGCTCACAGCGGTGAGTGCTTTTCTAGGCTACTGTAAGAGCTTCAGCTCCCTTCTCCAACACTTTCCCGTCTACTCTTTCTTTGAGCCTCAATTCTTCCTTATTGGGTTAGCTCTCTCATACTTTTTGTGCGCTCAGTGTGTTAACTACCTCTACTCTTACAATTACCCCAATCCCTATTTTCCAATCTTTTATTTCTTAAGTGCTTTCACTTTGATTGCTAATCTTATGTACCGCACATAAGTAGAGGCAATAAAAAAATGAACTTCAATATACTTTTCACTTAGTTTTAACAATTATCAATGTTTTTCCACTCTTTTATGAGTTTCCTCTAATTTTTTTTTTTTTTTTTTTTTTTGTCTTTTTGAGACAGCATCTCACAGTGTAGTTCAGGCTGGCCTTGAGCTCACTTTGTAGCCCAGGCTGGCCTTGAACTCACAGCAATCCTTCTGCCTCAGTCTGCCTAGTGCTGGGGTTACAGGCATGCACCACTGCCTCGTGTTTCCTCCATTTCCATAGCCTGAAATATTTATAGCCTCAATATGGTGACATTTTACCTGAAAATTAGCATGTCTATCAAACAATAATATTGTTTTTGTTTGTTACATATTATCAGAAATCCATTATTATAACTAACAGTTATGTACTATATTGTAATACCATATAAGTTAATATTCAGAGTTCCTTAGCTTTCTCCAGATGTCTATTTGCAATAGATTTTAAATCAAAATCCATACACCGTTTGTTTGAGTGACTCCTAAATTACATTTTTAACCTATAATTTGTCTTTATTTCATGCCACTTATTTACAGGTCCTTTTGAATGTCCGTTGTTCTAAATTTGGTCTCTTTCAATTCTTACTCAGTTTATTTCACCATTTTTATATTTTCTATAAATTTGTATTTAAAGAATCAGCTAGGTTAAATACAGGCAAACCTTTGTTCTTGTTATTTTTAAGGGTATTTCTCAATAATTATCTATGAGCATGATATCAGTTTGCTCACTTGTAAGTCTGTGATTTATCAGTGTTTGTGTGGTAATATCCTGATTCCTTTCACAATAAAGTTTTTAAATATTTTATTTATAGCTGTCAGCATATAATTCATAATTGTTTCTTAGGCCTGTTATCTTATTGGATATTGCAATCATTTCTTTGACATTTAATAAGTGGAATTATTATTATTGTTATTGAAATATGTTTATACATCATAGTATGATAATTATACATACAGATAACATATAATGCTCAAAGCAGAGTAATAAGCTCTTCTGTCTCTTGAAACAGTCATCATTTCTATATGTTGAGGTCTTCTGATTGTTTCAAAATACATCATGGATAATTGTAACTGGTAGTTATCCTACTGTAATATAGAAAATCATATCTAATTGGTTCTTTCTGTGCTTCAGTGATCTTTATCTAATTTCTTTATACCCTTCCACCCTCCTGTCCTTCCCATGCTCTAGCAACTAATTCATTCCATTAGATTTTTTAAAAATATTTTTCTTTGCCAACTATTTGGTTAAGTAAAAATGTAACTCATAAGGAAAGGAAGGGTAAATACTTGAATCTCTCCTTTGTCACCTTTCTGAGTAGGAATTAGCCCTGTCCAAAAGTACCCAATGAAGATTTCCATTGCTATTATTGTTGCTTTTATTGTCACTGTAAGTTGCAGATTTTATCTATTTGATATTTTCAAATTATTGCAATTATCATTCTTTTTAGTACTGAAATGAAAATTCTATTATTGTGTTTAACATTAGAAATATTCTCATTAAAATCATGAACATTGTTTGCTTTTATATTAGTTCATTTCATATGAGTTTTTTGGATATTGATAACCAGTACAATCAGATTTTTAAAACAAGCATAACTGGTAAATATGGAAAAATGGGAAAAAATGTAACATTTATAAATTTTGTGATTTAACTGGAAAACTAACAATATTGAATGAGATATATATAACGTGCTCCTTTAGGAAACTATGTTAACAGCTTTATCTGTATATGTTAATTATAGAATTAAATAAAATTGAAAATTATCTTTTACAATTGCAATTAAAATTATGGAAAATGTAGAAAAAGTTAGCTTGATGAATTTTCATTAAAAAGTACTACACAAAGTGCTGGATGTGGTGCACATACTTCTAATAGCAGTATTTGAGGAGGCTAAGGCAGGAAGAGCAGTAATTCAAGCCCAGACTGGGCAAGTTAGCAAATAAATAGCAAAAGCCTGTCTCAACATACAATATAGAAAATATAAAAGAGCTGGAGATACAGGCTTTGGATTCAATTTCCAGTACTGAAAAAAAAGGCCTTTCACTTCAATTTCCAGTATTAAAAATAGACCCTCTAAAAGGAGAATGTTTAATGAAAAAAAAGATGAGTGGATTTCCTCCATGGGAAGATTCAGTCATACAAATATATATTTTATTCTATTTTGGGAACAGAAATGGAAACCTTAATTTGTGAAGTATTAAAGTGCAATATTTTAAAGAAATCTTTCTTTTCATTGTCACTAACCACAAGTCTGTCTTCTGCGTCTGAGATTCTATCCTCACACTGGGTTACGGTGCTACAGATATGTTCAATGGAATTTTTAGTGTCCTGGATATCAGCTTGAATCTATTTTGTGTGTTTTCTTTCTTTCCTGTGTTGGGCACGCATGGTTTCAGTTGTTTTTCTATGATTCTCTATTCTTTTTATCTGTATCCACTCTAGAGACACTAAGCATATTTTACATTGTTGTTACTATCTTTGTAGTTATCTGGGAAATTATTTCTGATCTGATTTTTTTCTAAAGCCTCATTCATTTGCTTTGTAGTTACTGCTTCACAGAAACCAAGTGGGTGGCTTTCAGATCGTCTCAACTTATTAGCCCCAGGGGTTGCCTTTGGTGAGCTGGATGTCTGGGGTTGCATCTTGTTTAAGTGTCTTCTTATTTTCTATTTCTTTTTTAGTTTAATTCCTGAGTTAATGCTCATAAATTATATATGATGAGTTGCATTATTGCTAGTATTTAGAACCTTTAGTAAGTGACTGCTTGTCAGAGGTGTCTTCCAGGTATAGCTGGGTTTTGGGTTTTGAGTCTGTTGCAAGATCCTACCTCTTCAGTTTGTTGGAGATGAGAAGTTGCTGCCTGCTTGGCTCTGTTCCTCATTCTTTGGCACTGCCCCACAGTATTTTCTATGACTGTGAGGCAGTCTCAGTCTTCGTATAGCAGGAAAGACAGCTAGTTAGAACAATTATGTCACTTTGGCTAAAGTAGTACAATCACCAATAACAATAGCATCAAAATCTAGAAAATGACAAAGTGAGGTAACCATTAATTTGCCACATCTAACTCTGGTAAAACTAGATTTGTGGTTATATAACAAAATCTAAAACAAATCGAAAACTTACATGCAGTAACTAAGCCCTCAATATGCCAATTTTATCCTCATGGAAGAAAGTTTAAAAGGAGTTAGGGAAAAAAATAAAGAAATAGACTAAGAGGAAGACATTAGAAGCAAGGCTGGAGGACAAAAGAGGATCATGCAAGCTTTGGGAAATGGGTGCAGAAGACAGTAAAGAAACAGAATAAAGAAATAAAAAGGACAGAACAGAACCACAACCACAAAGAGGCTAGAAAGCTCCTATAAAGATAAGATCCAACAATTTAGGGAAAAGATAAAAGACAAGAAAAGAGAGAGAAAACAAGTCCCCTTCAAGGTTTGTCTCTGTTGTCCCTGGTAGACAACGTATGGAGACAGTCTACCTCTGTGTTGACTGTCCCAGCAAGCCAGCAGTAGCTTACAGCAGGATAGTGGATAATCTCAGCAAGTCTGCACCTTTATTTCTCCTGAAGTTCAGGCTGCTTTTCAGGTATGGGGCTGGGCCCAGACCGGTTCAGCCTGCAGCTTTCGGTGTACTGTCTGGAGGCTAGAGTGCCGGTGGGAGCCGCAAGATGGATGCAGTAGTTCTGAATTCTGAGCTCAATTGGCTGCTCTCCAAGATGGCTCCTGGCCAACTGATCTCTCCCTTGGGCCATCTGATCCCATAGCACTCACCATCCAGTGTAGTTTTCCATGTCCACTAGTACCTTCCACTGCTCTGTCTCTCTGTGGAGGCCTCTAGGTTTGATAACAATCACTATGTGTCCACAGGATTGAGCTATCCTCTCACACAGAGAATCCCAATTCACTGGAGGAGAGAAGGTGATGCCCACTGCCTCCTTCCACACTGAAGTTTCTCTTTGCTCTCCCCATTGGCTTCAGTCCTCCCTTAAGATCCTTCCTGGGTCCGGGGACCCATTTCCCTCCTTCTGCTCTTGCATTGCTCTATTCCAGTGTCTGGACAGCAAATTTCAGAGAGGCACTTTGTCTGCTACTTACTACTCCACCATTTTCCTGGAAGTCAGATGTTTTACTGTTCTTACTGAGCTTGTTCTTGAGGAAACCCTCTTCCTCCAGCACTGGGATGGCATTCATACCCAGCAGAACTGTGTGTTTGCCCATCAAGTAAGGGTTTATCTTCTGAGTACAGGTGGCTTTCAACTCAGACTTTGGATTTCTATTCTGAACAAAGTTCTTGAGGAAGTCCTTAATTCTTTAGGCCTACACTCACCTAAAGTGAAATATCAAGTTATAAAAATATAAGTAGTGTCACAGTCGAGAAAAAAATAGACCAAAAGAAAAAATGCTGTATCTAGAAGTCTAACTATAAATATTTGCTTAGTGCAATAAATGTCACAAAGATAAAAAATAGATCACTAATGAAATATATTGCAACAATTGACAATCCTTTATTAAAATGCACCCATTCCATGACTTAAAGCAAGATTAATTTATGATGACATTAATTATTTAATATTAAATAAATAATTACTAAAAGAAATCACAAGTAGAGGCTTTTAGAATCTTTTAGTAGAAAAATTATTTCAAGCATTGAGTCATGAGTGAAAAGCGATAAAGGAAAAACTATTAGGTTATAACATATTAAATTAAAATCTAACATATAGCTCTATACTTCATTAACGGTGTGAGGAAACTGTCTTTTACACACTGCTTGATGGAATAGTAATCTCACACTTTTACAGTATACTTCCAAAGCTTTATACTTCATGCATGTTTTAGAAATTGACCTGAAGGTAACAATGCCAGTAGTAAGTGAAAATGAACAAAGTGCATTAGCCACAGCATTGTTTATAACATCAAAAGGCTGACAGTAATATAAACATCCAACAGGGAATGGGATGTTTTTTAACGAATCATTTTACCATCACAAAATAAACATGATGCATTCCTTACAATGATATATATTTATATGGGATGACATGAAGAGAAGGGAAAAACAGTTATAAAAAGTTACATGTATTGCAATTCCATTTTGTTCCAATATGCATGTCTTTCTGTATATGAGTGTGCTTTTCGAAGTGTGCTGGAAAAATAATTAGCAAGAAGAGTGTTTATCTTTTAGTATAAAATATGTTAAGTGATTGTAACTTCATATTTAGTGAATCCTTCCTTCTCTGCTCTTAGTGAAGTCTAGAAGGGACATGTTTTGCTGAGTCCAAATGCTTTGTAAATTTATCTGTTTGTTCATTATGTTGTCCTGTTTTTAATTTATTTAGTAGTTATTATGCACCTATTTCTGCTTTTTAACAGTGTGAAATTGAACACTTAAGAAAGGAACTAATATTTAGGGTTAGTTCATTATTATTCAAAAATATCGAGCATTTGTTAAATGCTAGTCACTATTCTTATGCTTGCATCAAATCAGTGAACCTTAACACAGGAACAAAGCATCCCTTTCTTAGACTGTAGTCTTGAAAGATGGTAAAGGTCTCATCAAACAGGAAAATAAAATACCACGTGAGGGGAAAAACAATAAGGACAGAGGTGCATTAATACCCAGCATCTTCTAACTGGAATTTCTCTCTCTTTTTTTTTTTTTTTGGCGGTACTGGGGATTGAACTCAGGACCCTGAGCCTGCTAGGCAGGCGCTTATTCCACTGAGCTATATCCCCAGCCCCTGGAATTTCAAATAAAGAAAATATGTGGTAAATTGGGGTGCAAAGGTTGTTTGCTAATGTTCTTTGTGCTCGCTGTTACTTTCTTTCCTTTCTTTGTCTTAAAACCCTTTTCTCTTGTTTAATCTAAAACATTTCTCTATGTCTATCTTTTGAGACTCACCTGTTCCCAGATAAACACAGTCCTCCCACCCTCAAAGCTGTTATTTTTCTTTATGTTTTTCATAGAATTTATTCCACAATAATTATCCATTTATGTTACTGATTCTCCTATTTGACTTGGAAATTCTTAAGAAAAGGACTGGGATTTATAGCTACATCTCAAATCCTGAGCCATATTTAAACTACAGTGAATATTTTTGAATAACTGGTCACTACACCTCATTCTCCACAATAGGATTTTTCAATGTTAGCTTTGTTGGCATTTGGGGTCGTATAATTTTTTGTGTGGGGGCCAGATAATTCTGTGCATTGCCGATGTTCAGCCGGATCCTTAGATGCTAGTGTGTAGCTAGGTGCCAGCAACATCTCCCCACCCAGCTATGACAAAGAGCCTGTAAATGTTGCTAAATATTTCTCTTGAGGTCAGCATTGTCCCCAAACACATTGGGAACCATAGTCTAAGGATTTTGAAAGTTACAATCTTAATGAGTATGATGTGGAAATTGGAAAGTATGGAATGGGATTTTGAGTCTTTTATGCTAGGCATTGTATTTTAAGCCCAGCAATTCTTAATGCTCCATTAATTCTTGGACCGAGATCCTGTACCATGCAGTTTGTGTTGGGTAGGGTGCCGAGGGTGGGAGCTGTCATATGTGAAGATGAAAGATGTCTGCACTTGATGAACCCGGATGTTCAAATCCCACAGGTGATACTGTAAATTTGTTTTGCACTCAAAGGAAAGGAAGTCTTTCAGAAGTTAAATTTTATCAGGTTAATAATATAGGATTTTTTATAAGATGTTTTAGGTACATTCTAAACAAAACTTCTAAAGGAGCAAATGGTATTTTAAAATAGTATATGGCCTTCTTGTACTTCTTTTTTTAGACTTATCAAAAGTATGGAATGGGACTTGGAGTCTTTTATGATAGGTATTGTATTTGAAGCCCAGCCATTCTTAATTCTACATTAATTCTGGAACTTAGATCCTGTACCATGTAATTGTAATTTTCAAAGTCCTTCAGTGCAACCAAAGAAATTCTATATATAGGTAACTCAATAATAATCTTAGAAACATATGTTTAATTCTTTCAAAACATTTAAATACATTCCTGTATAAACACCTTTACATGGATGCACACATTAGATCTAATATCTATTTATTCTTTATTCCTTAACCTGAAATGATAAAAATATGCATTTTTAAAATGCATATCTGTATGTTGTTGAAGTAATAGTAATTAAATGAATACCCTTGCACCTAGCACCCAGAATCCCAAAAATTGGTACAGTGAGGCTATGTTAATTTTGTCCCTTGTAAACTGGTTAAATTATTATTTCATTGTCTGTTTCTATGCCAGCAGCACACTGTCTTGCTATCTGTACGGATATCATTAATTTGGTTGTGTACAGACATTTCACCACCAGTTCTTCATGTGTGACTGTATTTATTCTCCTTTCAACTTCTGTCTAGTATTGTAAGTACCTTTTCCAGTAACCTGACAAGCCCTCCTAACATTTTTGCTGCAATTCTATTAAATCAACTTGGGAAAAATTCTTACATTTAATATAGTCCACTCCTAGTCCAGTGAGCATGGTGGTCTTTTCCATTATTTTAGTAAATGTGTTTTAAGTTTCTCCATACAAACCTTATGTTTTGGTTAGAGCTATTCATAGATACCAGTTAATATTTATATTATGCTAAATATTTATATTATAAACTACATGATTATTTTTTTTCCACAGTTTGAGCTAGTACCTCCAGTACTTTGCAGTAAAATGTTGATTATGGGCATCTCAGTCTTGTTCATGACACATCCCCCACATCTTCACACAAGCGTCTTCTCAGTAAGAGAAAAACAGTGGAAAACCCCACTTGAAACTGTAAATGCTCATCCATTCATAGTCTTTTCAGCCACTTACCTGTCTTGTGTTTTCTGTAGTAGTTACTGCCACCTGACATAGTCACATTTTATTCGTGTGCTAGTTTATTGTCTATGTACCACCAAGAGCATCGACTGTGAAATTGTCTCAGTTAATTTAAGCCCATGATTTGATGACTAAAAAGTTATTTATATCCTATGTTATAAAAAATTTTCTTGTATCACTTAGTTTTACCATTAATTCTTTAGAAATTTCCAAGTATACTGTTCTAGCATCTCTGAAATGAAATAATGTGTTATTTTCCAGTTCTTTTGTCAATAATTATTAGTGATTATCTACAAACATAGTAGTCCTCCTCACTCCTGACCTGAATAAGAATTACTTGGTCATTAAATAAAATGGCAGCTTTAACTATTTATTATTAAAATGTAGATTTAACTTAGTACTCTGTGTGTATGCTTGTGTGTATGTGTGTACATTTACAAGTCAAGTATCCTTATCTAAAATGAAATGCTTAAGGACAGGTTTCAGAATTCTTTTCAGATTTTGGACTTTTGCAGATAGATACTTGTTAGCTAGCTAAATCCATAGGTCCATAGATGCATAGATTGATCTTAGGAATGGAACCCAAGTCTTAATGAAAAATTCATTTATATTTTGTATACACCTTATCTCCATAGCCTAAAGGTAATTTTATACAATACTTAGTGTTCTTCTATCCTGTCACATGAGGCTAAGTATGGAATTTTCTGCTTTTGGTGTCATGTGGTTGCTAAAGCAATAGGAAATTAAAATAATTTAGAATTTGAGAATTTTCAGATTAAGGGTGATATAGCTATAGATATATTTAATCAATGGAATCTATCAATCATACATATAATATGTAATGGATTACATATAATTCATCATTATCAAATCACATGAAATTTATGAAAGCATAATTTCATGACATATAAATGAATTCATGATTGATTAACATTACTTTTATTCACAGATGTTCTTTAAACATAAATGTTTAATGTATAGAATATGTATTGTCTAAAATTTATGTACATAAATGAACCTAAGTATGTATTCATGTTAAGAAACTATAGCCATCCATTCCTATTCTTTAATAATTATTAGAATTATTGAATATTTCATCAAATATTTTAGCATCTACAGAGATAATATAATTTTTCTCTGAGAAATTATGTTTTTAGGCAAAAGCCTAACTATAGTGATGAGTTTCTTAATATTCAACAATTCTTGCATGATATAAATCTCGACATGTCATGCTGTATTATTTTTTAAATGAGACTTTAAGGTCTGTTAATTATTTTTAATTTTTTACATCAAAGGCATGTGATACTCTTATTTAGTTTTGTTTTTTTCTTACACTTGCTTTGTAAAAAGAATTTGGAAGGTTTTCTCCAGTGTACTGACTCTAAATCAATTTATGATGCATTATTTATGCTTGGTTTCTACAGTTTGGTATATCTCCTGTGTGAAGCCATCTAATCCGGTTTTCTGTGATGTTCTCTGGTATTTTTCTGTTTCTTCTATGGGAATTTGTCTATTTGTCTTTTTAGATACCTATTTCTACTAAAGTTAGTTTTGTAAATTGGAGTTTTCTAAAAATTTATTTCACCAAAGTCTTCAAAATTATGGACATAGTGTTGTTTTAGCCTCATATTACGATTTAAGTTTTTATATCTAGGAATAGTTATTTTTCCTTGTCATTTTTATTTTGTACTCTTACATTTTTCATCTTTTTTCTTGATTAATTTACTTGGTGATTTTATTTATCTTTTAAAGAACAAATATTTTTATATATTGTTTTCATCTACTGTTACATTCTTTAATGCTTATGCTTTGTTTTTGTTTTGCTTTGTTCTAGGTTTTCATTTTCCTACACTGGGTGTTTATACTTATTTCTTTATTTTTATTCATATAGATACCAAAGTAATAATTTTTATAATATCTTGTTTTTCTTCCACATATGCATTGTGGAGAAATCCTGTAATTCCTGGTTGGATTTTTCTCTTTGATTCAAGTGGTATTTAGTGGAAAGTTTGCATTTATATGTATATATAGTACATACATTTATATGTTACAGGTAGAAGGGCTTTTGTGTTGTTTTCTGTTTGTTTTGGGAAAACCTCAGTTTTTATTGCTGGACTATCTTTGTGGTATATAATAATTATATTCTCTCAAGGAATTCATACATGTACACGCTGCACCTCAATCATTTTCACTGTATGCCTCGCACTCACATTTCTCTCTCCGCTCCTCCCTTTCCCAGTCCCCTCTCCATTTCCTCAAAGTCTATACTGGTACCTGCCTTCTCTCTTTTATTTTACTCTTTAAATTATTTATATTTTGTATTTCTCGTATAGGAGAAACCATTTGATATTTATCCTTCTGTGTCTTATTTATTTCATTCAGCATTATGGTCTCAACATCCTTTTATTTCATTACAAATAATTCAAATTTATCCTTCCTTATTGCTAAGCAGTACTCATTGTGTGTGTGCACCATGTTTTCTTTATCCATTTGTCTGTTAATGTCTTTCACATAAAACATAGAGTTAGGGTGAACTGTATGAGCCAATTTGAACTTTTTCTTTAAAAGATAGGTTAAACTCATCTATATTTTTGATATGGCTAATATATTGGTATTATTTCTGTATGTGTTCATGTTATATTTACCATGTGAATTTTGTTACATTGTGTTCCTCCATTGGTGTTTCTTGGCAAAAATTTATTTTTGAAAGTAAACATTATTATTGTAGTGTATTCATACTTGTGTATTTTGACCTTTACTATAACTTTCTATAAATAATTTTTGCTAATGGGTTATATTATATCCTTCATATTCTTTAACTCTCATCTGTTGCTTATAGTCAGTGATCTTATTTTATGACCTTTTTTTGCCTTATTATTAAGTAGATCTTGTTGCCTTTATATCTTGGATGTTTTTCTTGGTATTTAAGTTCTGATTGTTTTCCTAGAACATGTCTCAAATGGATTATTGTTTATTTTCAAGGGTGTAGTACATCCTTTAAATGTATAATAGTTTTTTTAATTCTAAAAGTTCTTTTAGATTGTAATTTCATTTTTTCTTCTTCAGAGAGTTTAGTTTTATGTTTGTTGAACTTTCTTTGCATGTTTTCAGGTATTTTCTCTTTGGCTCTTTTACTTGTTACACGTCTTATCTGCAGTTTTACTTTCCGAAGTTTGTTACCCAAGGTCAACCACAGTCCAAGAGTAGTAAGTGGAAACTTTTCAGAAATAAAAACAATTTGTAGGTTTTAAATTGCATTTCATTCTGAGGAGAGTAGTGGAATCTCATACTATCTTGTTATGTCCCATCCAGCCTCAGTTATCCCTTTGTCTACAGCATCTATGCCCCCTTGGCTATCAAATCAACCATCGTGATGTCACAGTGTTTATGTTCATGTCATCTTTATTTATTTCATAATGGCTCCAAAGTGTAAGAATAGTGATGCTGGTAAATCAGAATTTGCCAAAGAGAAGTCATAAAGAAGTTCCTTTACATAAACTTTTAAAAACCGTTGACCCAATAAGGAAAGAAAGAAACATTGAAGTTGCTAAGATTAATCTCATGCTTTTCCTCATTTATAAATTAAAGTTAATGATAGGGGTGTGTGTGTGTGTGTGTGTGTGTGTGTGTGTGTGTGTGTGTAGGCATTGATAAAATAGATATAGTATGATTTAGGCTTAGTACTAGTTGCAGTTTCAGACATGAATGCGTGGATGTCTCGGAATTATCCCTAGTCGGTCATGGAGAACTATTGCATTTTATCTCATTTTTGTTGTCTTGGTTGTTTTCTTTGTTATTCAGTTTTCAGTGGAATTCACCTTGCACTTGTAGTATGCTTAATTTCTTTCTATTTTTTTGAGATGGCCTTCTCCTTTTTTTCTACTTCTATATTAAAATCAGTTAATACCTACTACATTATTCTTTTTCCATTTATGTTCTTTGTTTCACAATTTCCGATTTGAGTATATGAATCAGATAGATAGGTAGATAGATAGATAGATAGATAGATAATCTCCAAACACTTTCAGTTTGAGGCTTTTTAAATTAAATATGAAATAAAGCTGAACTAATTGTGTTGTAGTTTTCTTCCCTTTGGGTTTTTTGTTTTTTTTTCATTTGTTTTTTGGTTTTGGTAGAGAACATTTTATCGCTTACAATTTTTGGAAGTATCTATTTTCTTCTTCCCTTAGCTTTGTACGAAGTTGGTTATTTCTTGGTTCCTGAGCATTTTGAGGGGTCGAGTCCCTAGTTCAGATACATCCTGTCGGTTAGTATAGCGAGGCACAGTTCTTTAGGGAATGCTGTTGATGGCAACACAGAGGCAGAGACTGGTGCGTCTGTTTTGCTTTAATTTCTGTTCTTCCTCATTTCTACTACACCAAGTGAATAATCTTTCCTGTACTTCTATGACCATTTCCGAGAAGCTGAGGGCTTCTTTAGCATTTCTCTTTTTCGTATCTCTTACCTCCAGCTAGTGTTCGGATCCACCAAACACACACCCCAGACTTTTGTCCCTCATTGTTTTCCTTTTTCATTGTGGGGATTTGTACCTTGTCTCCGTGCTCTGTTTTTTGTGGCTCCTCTGAAGCTTCACTTTTTCTTCTTTCTGTACCCATAGATGTTATGGTTTGTGTCTAGATGTCTCCCAAAAGCCTAATGCAGTCATGGGCAGGCCTCTAGGGTTTGTGATTGATTCTTGGTCCGATGCTGGGATCATGGGTGTGAGTGCTGCACCACCCTAGAATGGTTGGTGTGCATACAGTATAAGGGACAGAACGAGCCTTCTCTCTTGCTCTCTCCTCATCTTTTGCTCTTGTTGCTTTTGCTGTTTTCTGCCATCATGAACTGTTGTCCCCTACTTTGTACCACTCTGCCTTAGAGCCAGATGAGTATGGACTGAAACCTGCATGAACTGTGAACTAGGTAAACTATTCTCTCTTTAATTTTAGGAATTGGGTATTTTGTCTCAACAATGAGAGAAAAGACAGAATTTGGTAGCAGAGAAGTGGGGTTGTTGCTGTGACTGTACTTGACTATGTGGTTCAGGAGCCTTTGGGAATGGCTTGTGGGAAAAGTTTAGAAAGGTTTGTCAATGTTGCTTGAAAAACCAGCACTACAACATCTTAGGCTGTTCTGCATGGGATATTCTAGTCAGAGCTCTGAAGACCAGGAGGCTGATAGAAGTCCTGCTGCTAAAGACCAGGCTTCAGAGGTTTCTGCTAGGAAGAAGGCCTGAATTGGTTGTTGGACTCCAGATAATGTGTGTTATGGCTTGGCACAAAGTTTCTCTGCATTTTGCTCACATCCAGAGACTTTTCCTGAGACTAAGGTTATGGGTGGTGCACTAGTTAAACTGGTAGGAGAAATTTCAATGCAGTGGTGTGGCTACTGTTGGGGGCTTTTAGCCAGATTTATGTTGATAATCAAGAGCAAAAAGCCCAGCTGGATGATTTAAAACATTGTGAGTTTGGCCAGAAAGGAAGCTCCAGTGAAACTGTGGACTGCAGAGGTAGAGCAGAGGAAAGCTTGATTGCTGAGAAGAAATAGGAGATTAGAGAAGATGGCATGAAGGTATCACAAGAAGCATCAAAACTATGAAAGTAAAAGACTTTGAGGAAAAAGCTGCAGAGCACCATGTTACAGAATGGTGGCATTCGTACCATGTGCCAAGTGGCAGTGGCATAGAGAATTTTTTCCTCAGAATTGGATTCGGAATGCTTAGCAATCCAGGCACTCAACCCCTATAGCCAGGCAAAAGGGCTACTGCTCCAGCTGGCAGCAGACCTTGGCATCATCCGTGTGGTGCTAGTTTTAGGTACATACAGAATGCGAGAGTTATGAGGTTAAGGTGGTTTTCACACTGATTTCAGAAGAAGGCTGGGAGGCCAAGCAGTGTGTCCCTGAGAAGGCAGTGCAGGAAGCTGTGAGTGTGAAGCCAAAGGTGGAGTGGAGACCCCAGAAGTTTGGAGAAGCCAGGAACATGGATGGTCTGAGGAAAACTTCAAGGAGGGAGCCAAGCAGGCCCAAGAAAAAGGCCCTGGGAGCTACAACCACTAAAGTGCCACAGGAGTGGAGCCATCCAAGCCCTTTGGAGCTCACAGCTTACTACAGATTGCTTTGGATGTTCCGGATGGAGCTCGTAGGACTTAATGTTTGCTCTGTTAATTTTGGACTTGGTTTTTGTTCTAATGCTTTGTATCCCCGTTTGTACCTTTTGGAGTGATAGTGTTTACCCTGTGTCACTGAATGTTGGAAGTGTTTTCATTTGTATAGGGGCTCACAGCTAAGAATTTACCTTACATCTTGGAGGAGACTTGAGATTTGGACTTTCAGCAATGCTGAGACTGTTAGGATTTTGGTATGTCTTAGAGACGGACCCCGATGCCTTTTGCATAAAGGGATGTGCATGAATCTTGGTGTGTAAAGACAGAATGTTATGCTTTGTGTCTACATGTCCCCCAAACCTCATGAAGTCATGGGGCGGCTTCTAGAGTTTGTGATTGATCCATGGTCCAATGCTGGGATTATGGGTGTGAGTGCTACACCACCCTAGGATGGGTGCCCTGCATACAATATAAGGGAGAGAAAGTGTCTTCTCTCTTGCTCTGCTCCTCCCCCATTTGCTCTTGCTGCTTTTGCTGTTTTCCATTACCATAAACTGTTGACCCTCTGCCATGTGCCACCCTGCCTTGGAGCCAGACAAATATGGACTGAAACCTCCACAAAGTGTGAACCTTTTCCTCTTTAGTTTTTTTGTGTTGGGTATTTTCTCTCTTTGCCAGCACAATAGGCCTACAGTTGTGTCAGCAGATTTGTTGTAATGTGATACTTGTATATCAACTCATAGGCAATGATATTCATGTTACTCTGTTTCCTAGTAGAGCAGAAGATTTTTTGAACCATTTGTAATCTTACTTGCAGTCTTTTGTGCTGATATCAATTTGGGTGTTGACTTGAGAAGTGACCCAGTATCAGAAGGACACTGCTATCCCAAGCCCCAGAAATTCCTTGGAAATACATTTTTGAATTGATCATTTTCTAGATTGAATATATACAATAAAAATCACCTTGGGATTATTTTCTTAAATGTGTTTGAATTTAAAAATGTTTTGAAACTTTACGTTGTATACTTACAATTGATTCAACAATTTGAGGGGAGGGATCTTATACCAATGTGTAGCATAATAACTTATACTTCAGTTTCTCAATAACTATTAAATATTTTAATCCCTGAAGCTATTATTCACTGATATTGTAAAACCATTGTATGTAATAAGTTGTAACCAAAACTGATTTGGGTTATTTAAGAAGTTTTGTACAAAGATAAATGTTGAGAAATATATTTAGAACAAAAAATACAGTGGTTTATCTTTTTTAAGCTATATTTTAGGAAAAGAAACAGCTAAATACACATTCTCCCTACAAAGCAAAAAATAATGTAGACTAATTTCTCTAATTTGTATTTTTCTCACTAACTTCTCTATAATAAAATGAAGACCCATAAATTTTATTCATTATTTTAGTATATGTGAAAATTAAAGCGACAAACAATAAGAAAATGTAACACATTAGTTTAATCTCTACTATTTATTAATCCATTTAATTTAAATGCAAATTATATGTTTTAATAATCATAAATTGCGTGGCATCAGGTTGTTCCTAGTAATGAGCAGTTCTGCAATTGCACTTTTTTGAAATTCTAATAAAGCATTCTGCAGAGCCTTCTTCTTTTGTGAACATGGCTGTCCCTTGAAATATCCTGAAATACAGAGCTGGAATGATTTAAAACCTCAGAAGAAGAATTTTAAGGCTGAAATAGGAACCACTCTTGGCCTCATGGCTAGATCTGAACATTGAAGTTAAGAAGCAATTTCAAATCCTTCTTTAGAAGGATTTTACTTCTGATCATGAGCAAACAGAGACCCTCTCTCCAGTAGGTGTCAGGAGTCATGTGATGGACACTAATGATGTCTGCTGCCTTTTATCATCTGTCAGGAACAAGTCGCATTTATTTCCACACAGGCAGTGAGAACATTTAATGAAACAAAACAGCATTATCGAGCTCCAGGTTCCCAGTCCTCTTTGGTCCTAGCAATGAGGCACCAGGTTCATTAAATTGTAGCTTGTGGAGGTATACCACAATTATGGTGTACTGAACCAAAAATTATAATAAGATCCTCAAAGCAAGACTTTAATATTCACTGACTCTCCTTTCTCTCTTTCAGTTGTTCAAATCAGCTCATCAAATATCACAGGCGAAGTGTGTGTGTGTGTGTGTGTGTGTGTGTGTGTGTGTGTGTATGTTTGTATTTGTTATTTTGCTATTTAACCTTCCAGGCTTTATGAAATATTCATATTAATATAAAATGTGCAAATTACTTGTTTTTAGACTTTCATCTATGACTACAGTATACCAGATCATTGCTGTCTTAAATCAAATGATGTATAAATGTAGACAGACCTTGCACCATTGTATTACCCTATTTTTTTCTTGTTTGTTCACTCAACATATATTTTCCAGGGTATTTTTTAGCAGCTGGAAATACAGCAGTGAACTAAACCTTATAAATTCCTCGCCACACAGAGCTCATATTCTAGAAAATTTGGTAAATAAAAATAGAAAGCAAACAACTGAAAAGTTACAACTATGTAAACATAATACTCCAGGTGGGGAGAAATGTGGTGGAGGAAAGTAAGAAAGAGGAAGTTAGGCTCGCTCTTCCCCACTTACCTCTGCGAAAACCACATTCGGATTTTTCTTGATTCCTTCCAGGTGCTTCAACTGCAGGGCTTCTGCCATTGCCATTTCTTCACTACTTAATGTAAACGTAACTATTTCACTTAGTTATAATGCACATTAGTTTCAATGTTCCTGCACTCGCATCTGTATTTGTCCACTTCAATCTCCTCCTTATGGGCCTTAGATCCAGGAGACAGAGGACTCTTCCCTTGTCACTAAAAGTTTGAAGTGCTGAAACATATACCTGATGTGTCACAAGTGTCTTAAGGATATTTATTGGATGTTTGAAGTGGAGATCTTGAACAGTTTACTCAATATTCAAAAGGATCTCAGGTTGAGGTTGTCCAAAGAAAAACCCAATACCTTCTTTCTCAATTCCTCTATTTTCTAGGGCTCAAGGATGGAAATGAAATTTGGAAGTTAGAGAGCGGTGAAATTTTAAGTCAAATTTGAGAGAGAATTTGGGAATGAGTAAAACCGGGCAAGAGGAAAGCCCTTCAGCATGTTATCGTTTAAAAAAAAGTCTGTGGGAGAAGGAAGCTCCGCAAAGGACTGAGAAAAGTGGCCATTAAAGTAAAAGGAAAATTAATTCACCATCATATCCTCTGATCAAGGAAAGAAAATATTTCAGTAAACAATAGTTAAGCAAATTTAGACAGTCTTTCTGTAAAAGATAAATAGGCAACATCTTACATTTTACCCCCCTTTTATGTGCGGTGCCACATAGCTTCTATCTTTGGGGGTTAAAAAATTGTGTTTTGATTCCAATTTCGTGGAAAGTATTACAAAGATTCTAACATTTACAAAGTTAGCCATATGCAGTAATACAGCAAGTAAACTGCAAGCCAACCAATAAAGGAGTGCACATATTTTAGACGGCTTTAGATGCACAAACCACCTTACAAAGCACTGACCGAGAAAATAAGATCCAAAAGGATCTCAGGTTGAGGTTGTCGAAAGAAAAACCCAGTAACTTCTTTTTCAATTCTTCTGCTTTCTATTTTTGCCGGCGGGGTATTTTTCTGTAAGAACATAGCCGTCCTGCATAACTCTTCTTCCCTTCCCGGCCAGCCCCGTGAGGAGCCGTGCTGGCTTCTCCTTTGCCCCGCCCACACCTGACCTGCGCTCACTTGCATCCTGCTGTCCTCCTGTGCACCTCTTCTCTCAGGCCTTTAGCCCTACTCTCTGCCTCAGAGCAGACGTCACACAAGGCAGCTCAGCTAGGGTTCGTCTACATGCAGTAACTCCTTTGGCCGCATTTACAGCCTGTTGCCATGGATTTTGGCCCTTTAAGGTTGCTGCCCCCATGGTCGCTCCATCTGCTCCAGTGGAGATTCCTCCGAATCTCCCAGCTGTGCAGGTCCATGGACACTGTTTAGTCCTTAGTTTATGGGAGTGTGGTGTTTCACACTGGGGTTGAAATCTTTTTACTTAATATCCTTTTGCCTGTGGCTTTTACCAAATCATAATTTCCTATATTTTTCTAGTTGTTTGCAGCTTCCTCTGTGGCCTCAGTTTTCTATCTCTGGCTATAAATTTCAGTGATCCTGAGTTAAGTCCGAGTCTCTCATTTCATTCCCTAAATTATTTAATCTGTGTGAGTACCCCGTTCCGGTTCAGACTCCGTCCTACTACAGTGGCTCACTCACACAGCCCTCTCTTCTGTTCATTGTGTCCCTACTTGCTCAGTTCTTTTCCTGTTGTCACCTCCAGCCCAAGCACAGAGAGCTAACACTGACTTCAGAATGCAACTGAAGTGACATTTTTTCCTTCTTCTCCAGAGCTCTTCAAATGTACCTTTCGTAAGTCCTGTTTGCAGCCCATCAAGCATTGGAGCGATTTAATTATTTAGCCCGTCATCTCCCTGGGGACTGACTCACACCTCCTTCACCCTTGACTGTGTTGGCGTTGGATGTAGCCACAACTTACTGAGTGGCCTGAATAAAGATTAGAGACATAAGAGTGTTTAATGTCACCGCGGCACATTCACAGTCACATCTGAAATTGCCTAGCAAGCCCCCGAATGGAGGAGTGAGCAGGCTAATTCTCATCCTGTAGAAGGCAGAGTGCTTTGGACATCGGGGTGGTGGGGAGGATGCAGATTCACTGAGAAGTATATGTCTTTTTCACACTTCTGTATAATTGAACACTAAGATACAGAAATATATTTATAAATATTCAAATTATGCTGGTTATCTTTTCTTCAGTTACTTTCAATAAGCCCATTTTCTATGTATATCAATATTATTTTTTTCACATGTTGTTATACTGTTTTAGAAATTTATTATGTATGATTTCACAGTTCTCTGACTACCTTGGCAGAGCTCACTCTGAAACAAAATTAACATTAATGATTATTAATAACATTTTAATGGAGCATTATATTAACATGTGAGAAGATTAGAGCTTATTACTAATATTTTTCATATGATAATTTCTTTAACACTTTTAAAATTTATTATGCCATTATGTTAGCCCTTTTTCCAGGAGCATTGCTTGGGTTTATAACTAATAAACCCACTAAATTTAATTATCTAAGAATAATAATAGCAACAAAAGTTATTTAGTAAGTACAATCCCAGCCTAGGCCCACTGGTAAGCAGTTTTAATTGTAATTTGCTCTTTGATTCCTAAGGGAGTGTAGATAATATTCTTCCAGTTTTACACTGAGATACTGAGACTCAGATAATGTGAATTTTTCAGTGTCACAGTTTAGAAGTAATGGTTCTAGGTTTCCAACATAAAAATATCTGACATCAGAGCCACTCTTTTATCTACACTTACTTAGCTTCTATATTTCTCTGCTTTCTATAAAATATTTACTTGAGAAGGTCACACCATGGTCATCTAGTTTGCAGGTATTTAACATCGAAGATCATGATATGCTATATTATAGAAAAAAACCTAAATATTCCCAAATAAGGAGCATATTAAGCAAAGTGCAGTATATTTACATTTCCATAAAATCTTATTTGGGAAACCTTAGCCTGAAAGAAAATGAAGCTAATACAAGATTTTGTGTTCACTGTTACCTTTACTTTACAAGCTCACAAAATATAAACAACCTATTCTAGATTCATAGAAAGTCAAGTCTATGATATGCTTTTGAGTATCAGACTAATTTTACTCACCTGCCCAAATTTTTAAGCGAAAGACTTTAATTAATCCTTCGTAATATTTGAAGGATATCTAAGGAGACTCATGAACAGATACTAACTCCCCTTAAATTCTCAATATGCATATTTGAAAGCTGTGAGATAGAGATATGAGTGTGGCATACCAATCTCATCCCTCTGGACTCAGGGCTTTAGTTCTATCTCATTAGCATTTACCTTTGTTACCCTATCTGAAGACTGTCTTCTTTAACAATGAAGGTGGAAGGGTCATGGGGCCTTTATCTCTTCTCCACTTGTTGTTTGTATTATTCAACTAGACCTCAGCAGCAGGCAAATTTGTACCTCCCCCCACTTTTCATTGGAATGTAAATAAATGAAACTTTTTATGTTTATTCTTAGACATTTTGGGAGAAGAGACTCCTTGAGGATGCTCTTGCTATATTTTGTGGGGTATGTGTTATTTAATGTACTCTTCTGAGATTTATTGAAAGACTCCTTTCAGGGATATATGGTGATTTCTAAAATGGATTATTATAGACCATTTTGAACTAGCAAACCCCTTTGAAAATCTGATGACAGTGCTAGACAGCCCTTCCCAAAATAGCACAACTGTGCATATAAGTTTCACATCAGTTCAGAGAGTTTATAAACATTACTTTCATTCATGAACCCTTATGGAGCAAATCCTTGTTACAGTACCCCTAATTGGAGACTTTCTCATTTTTATATTCATTCAGATGATGGAAATTCTATTCAAGGAACTTAATTGTTAATATAAACAATTTGATTTTAGTAATTTTTATTTTAAGGTCTCATCTCACAAGTCTATGCCCATCCATACTGTGAATCTTTTGAAGGCTGCCTTCTTACGGCTTAGGTACTGCCTGCATTTACTATAATTGTGTTGTATTATGTGTTTATTTAATGCAGTGTATGTAATTTTTTTAAACTTTGAAATGTAATGTTAATCAAGGTACTTAATAGCTCTGAGGTAGAGTGTTCTCATTTGCTAAATGTGATTAAAATCTACCACACTGTTTGTTTGCTTACTTGCTTGTTTGTTTTTTAATGGTCGAGAATTAGATGGGAGAGTCACTTTCCTGATAACAGAAAGGACACTAGATTTATTGATGCTGTTCCTTAGCACTCTTCTCTGAAGGGTGCCTGGAACATAGTAGGTACTTAATAACTAATTTAATGAATGGATATGTGTCCAAAATTCTTAGCAGATGCTATGTCTTTGGTAATGATTTTTAATCACAGTTATTGAAGTAATGTTCCAGAGATGAAACCATCACAAGGCAGGTCAAACATTCTCTGGAACATTCCTTTCAGCTGAATGTCACTGCTTCTTTATTTTTGTCATACTACTTCAGAGGAGCTTTCCTTGACAAATTTTGCTGAAGATACATGTTTCTGTCCTACACCAAGAACTCTCCATTATTTACACAGTCTGAGTTCCCTCACAAGCTGAAATTACTTAATGTATGTCCTTAATCTGTTTATCTCTTTCTCTCATTGGAGAGTAAAGTTTTTCGAGAGTAATGACTTTGGCTGATGCACTACTCTATCTGCAAACACATAGGCACTCAACAAATGTGTCAAAGAATTGAATTTTATTTCCACATTCATCCTCTCCCATGTAGCCATTGCCTTAGAGGGGATTGAGTCAACCCCACCCAGAGTGGATCCAGATTAGTGTAAGCTAACCCTATGGTTCATTCCCCTCCCTAATGATTGATTTCAGTGTGGACCTGAGATCTAACGGTGGCGGTGGGTTTTGAGGAGGATTTCCTGAAGGTTCCTTGAATGGATAAAACCCACACATGCCATCATGGTATAAGCTTCAGAGAGCTCTAGAGAGTATCAGTAAAGAGAACAAGAGCGAGAAGTAAAATAACAAGTAGATAGAAGAGACTGAGAGGATAAGAATGGAAACAAGACGAGGGAGACATCATCCAGAGGAGACTTCGAGAAGGAGAAAATCAGAGTCTAAGAATGAGGGAAGAATATACACAAAGGCCAGTTAGCTGAAAATACCTAGCTGCACTGTTGTCCAAGAAGATGAACAAATAATAATGAAAAGTCACTCCTCTATTGAGCTAATAGCAAGAAACTTCCTGCGGAAGCAATACATTCAAAGTAGAGTCTTCTACCTGATGCTCACTATTAAATGATTATATAATACATTTTTATTCAGTTTCTTAGATTACCTTAGAGGCCTTAACTATGTCCTCAAATTATTTATTGATAGAACTTAACAAACAAGCTGTTTTAAGTATCTAGGATCCCGCATTTGTACAGTAATGCTTTTTAAAAACAATTTGGTGATATTCAGCATCTATATCCACAATATCATTATACATTTCCTATGAAGAAGCCAAAAAGTGGCCACAGGTGTCTGGCACATACTCACTATGGTCAAGAGACCCATATCATTAAGATAATGATCACAAGTCATCCCGCTTGGCTACGTGTCTGAAATCAAGAGGAAAAACCAACATACGTAAAGTTAATTTAAGGCACTTTTCCTCTGTTTATTAAAGCTAATTGCAAGTCTGGCTTACAATTAACAATTGCCTAAAGGACTAAAGTGCTCATGGCACTTGACATAACAGTTGTACATGGCACTGCCCCTAGATTTACTGTTTCCAGGAATGGATTTTATTGCCTGAGATGTTACGGCTAGAAATACTCCCGCTGTATAATAAGTATCAACACTACCTTGGCAATGCCAAAGCAATTTATGAATTTTATGACAGTCTATACTGGTGTTTAGTGTTAAAGCAATGCAGCTGGAGGCTAATTAATGGATGCAGGTAGGATGTTCCATCCTGTAAGAGGGAGGCTGCTTTTTCCCTCACCGGCTGCTGGCTGTAGCTCTCATACTGATAGCATGTTGTTGCCAGTGTTGCCACCTCATTAGAAAATTAGCTTTTAATTAACTTTGGAAGCTGTTGCATGGGTTTCGATCAGAGGCACACATTTGTACACATCTTGTTGCAGAATTAAACCTCCCCTTCATGTTTCTAATGGTCCTCTCCTGACTTGCAGGAAAGCAGCAGTCTAGCTGCTTGCAGGCAGGCACTCCATAGGTAGCAGTGGCCATGCAGCTCCAGCCTGCTCCCAATTACAAAGAGCTGTCCTTTAGTGCCCTCATGAGCAGCCCCTTACTCCAAGGCCACTTGAGACATAAAGCAGCAACAGAGTGGACCACAATCCCAGATGTTCCCCTTTCATTCTTCTGACCCCCAACCAAGCTTTAATGGCAAACAGTCTGGGAAGAATGCGCCTTACCTCATTTTTGTATTTAAACATCTCTGCCTGAGCACAGTGGTGATAAACCTACAGACAAGATAAATAGCCAGATTATCACTCTTCCCCCCAGAGGAAAGGCATGCTGTCAATTAGGCTAATAGGGGTTCCAGGTTCAGCTCTGGCATGCCCTAACACCAGGGAAGGCTTTTTGCCCTGGATAGCTGCAAAAC
The DNA here is from genome assembly GCA_004027595.1 of Dinomys branickii. Taxonomy (NCBI): domain Eukaryota; kingdom Metazoa; phylum Chordata; class Mammalia; order Rodentia; family Dinomyidae; genus Dinomys; species Dinomys branickii. The sequence goes on along the minus strand of PVLD010006651.1, from coordinate 74,810 downwards.
CCAAAGATAAATTTGAAAAGTGGTTTCAACCCTAGGGTGGCAAGGCAGCGAGGAAGGAAGTCAAGAAGCTTGACAATGAATCATCTGCCACAACAATGAGAGGGCGAGGAAGATGAGGCCCAGGAGACCAGATCTTCTGATATTTATTATAATTATACATTGCCTGTTTCAATTCTATTTGGTGGTTTAAAAGGTGATAGGGTGTTCTCTGTTGAAGAAGTGAAGCTTCCTCTTTTACCAAGAATAAGTGTTCTTTTGTCATACTTTTTCAAGGCACTCACTCTGACATCTCATTTGATCTTATTACCAGTCTCTGAGGGACATAGGGCAGGTGGCATTTTTCTCATTTTGCAAATGATGGAGCTGTGCAACACAGCAGAGGTTAGTAATTTTCCTGTGATCACACAGCCATCTGGCGATGGCACCAGAATCGATTCCAAATAATCAGACTATGCTAAATCTTTATTTATCATTCTCTACTACATCATACCTTGCTTTGCAACCACAGAAATTAAATTATGATATGCTAACACATTTAGTTTCATGCATTATATTTTTGGATAGGAGAGAAATCTAAAAAGCAACACTACCTAGCAAATGCAGCCTGCTGAACAATGAAATAATGTCTTTAATATGAAAATGGAAAACAATGTTTTAGCCCTAATTTTCTTCACAGTGGGGAAGATATGGGGATGACTTTGAGGTTTTTAGACAGAAGCAGAAAGCAGATTGTACAGTGTTGCTGTTTTCCGTTCAGCCATGGGATCTTTGAATAGTAGAAGTTGATTTGTAAACTGGGTGACCACATATCGCATTTTGTTAAGGGAAGGTCCATATCTCAATTGTCCAAGAACTGCGTTCTTTCTAACATTTATCCTGAATAGTGGCACAATTAGATAGTAAATATTATGGTGAGCAATTTTAAATCAAAGATTTATCTTCTAACTGTACTTTTTCCTATTAAGAATCATAATTTTGGGTATTTTTGAAGAAGTTATTAGTCATATCTTTCCAGTGCCTTTCTGAGGAGACAGTAGTGATAACGCCAATGACATTTGGAGGACATTCACTCTGTGCTAGGTCCATGCTTTGTGCTGTACCTGTATTGCTAGTTATTTGAATGACCCCCAAGACCTCTGAGGTGGTTACCACCACTGCCCTTACCTCACACGTAACCAAGCTGAGGCTCACAATGATTACCCCACTCACGGTTAATCAACTTCTAGCGATAAGTAATCTCTGCAAGGTCTAACAGCAAGTAAGTACCAAAGCAAGCATTTAAACGCAAGTCTTTTGGGCTTGGTAGCCTGAACACTTAAGAGCTATGATTTTTCAGAATAGCACAGATTCAGTCTGAATCTGCAGGCTGTTCTCCAGTGTGTTTGACTCCTAGAAACGCCAAAGCCTGTGTTACCGTCTGTGACCTATGCTATCTTCATGAACTTCATCTAAACAATTTCTTCTCATGAAAGTCATGTTCCTGGGTATTTCTTTAGAGACTGATGTAGCACAAGCTAATGGTTTCTATTTTAATTAGCTCCCCAGGTAATTCCAACACTTGAATTTCAACTATACCTTAAAAAATACTGATCTATATGTTTCTAACTTCTCATTCTGTGTGAAAATTTGGGATTGAGATTATCAAGTGGGCTGGAAGCACCATGGATAGATCTTCTATTTAATTCAAAGTCCTAAAATTAACTATAAGAATGTATGAGTATATATGTAATTATATAATTTTATTGAACTTAATCTTTATAAGAATCCTATTTGGTGTGTGTGTGAGAGTGTTTATACACAACAGAAAATCAAGGTAATGACAAGTAAATATCTTTTATTAAGTTAAAAATCTCAGTGGTATTGTAGATGTACACACTTATACAAACACACTTCATATTTATTCCTATGGATTAAAATAGATAAACAAGGGATGGGGATATAGCTCAGTGGAATAAGCGCCTGCCTAGCAAGTGCAGGGTCCTGAGTTCGATCCCCAGTACCGCCAAAAAAAAAAAAAAGAAAATAAATGTACCCTTTAAAAAATATAAATAAAATAAAATAAAATAGATAAACAATATGATTACATGTGTACCTATATTCTGATAGTCTGTTTTCTCCTTTGAAACCAGTATACTTTCCAAATTACTGTCAATGAGAAAAGGTTATTGTTACAATCAAATAACAGTACAAATGCAGAATGATTGCTTCTCCTTGTCAGGCTTTCTCAAGACAGGACTCTGAAATGTGAATTTGAACAAAGTCACTTATATGAAGCATAATCACTGGAAGAATAGGCAAAGAGCAGAAAAGTCAGAGAAAAGGGACTGATGTGCACATAGGGTGTTTTTTGTTTTTTGTTTTTTTGGCGGTACTGGGCATTGAACTCAGGACCCTGCACTTGCTAGGCAGGCACTTATTCCACTGAGCTATATCCCCAGCCCCTGCACATAGGGTGTTAACAAGCAGTGTGAACATTTATGGGTGATTGGGATTCAATCCTTCCAGGGACCTCAGCAAAACTGTAGAGACCACTCAGAATGATCCCACTTGATGCTTGAGACTTTCAGGGTATTAATCTTCCAGGTTTCATCCATTTTCTCTCCTGCTCTTCCAGGCTTCTTTGTCCCTGAGAGGGGAATTCTCTTGTTGTCAGAGAAAGGCCTTGAGCACAGAGATATAGATGGTTGTACTAAAATTATCAGCTTGCATGGGGGTAGGCAGAATGGGACACACTGTGGAGATGAAGGTGGAGTTCTTTAGCTTCATGTGTCTTCTGGCCACAGTTACAGTTTGACTGCGCTAAGATATTTCAGATGCCTGCTGCATCCTGGTAGTCACTTTATCCATTTTTAAATGGATTCTATTAAACTTAGACTTTGAGGTCTAGATTATTACCTACTCATAAATTTGTGCTTCTGTTATTAAAGGTTTTTAGTATTACTGTCTTACTGAAAAATTAGAGGATTTTTAAATTTGATTTTTGGGGAAAGTATCAGTTTGTGTACATTGTACTGGCTTACTAATTTCAGTGTGAAAGACATGTTTGAAATTCCTCTACCCACAAGAAAATAAAAAGTGTGATCAGGAATGTTGAATGTGATGCTCTCTCCTCACAGAAAAAGGTTGGAGATCTGTGTTGCACCGATTGACTTGGAAACCCCAAATGAGAACTCAAAGTTATTGATCCAGTGAACTGACAGATAAAAATCAACAGTCCCCACCCATTATAACCCAAATCAGCTGAAATTCTGTCATTTCTCTTTGGGGAGTAGCAGCCCAGCAAGTGGGGACTACCTCTAATAAACAATGAAGAAATCACCTTTACTATTTGAAACTTTCCAGAGGAAATTGCCAACATTGTGCTAAAAGCAGCCATCCTTATCCTTCTTTCCAGGAAGAAAGAAAATGCATAGAAAAGAAGACCTATAGATACTGGGTGATCTTCATAGCTCAGACATATATGATGCTATGTAAACTCATATCAAAGTTGAGTAAGCTTTGGCCTGCACAGTGAGAAAGAGTGGAAAATCCATCTCTTCATTACTTTAGAAACTCAGAGATAATCATATAATGAAGGCTAACATGTTTTGCAAAATTATTTGACATGGAGAACTGGATGGTAGTACTGAGAATGTGACACAAGTCTCCTCAGAATGCTAACATTCTCTTGAGTGACCCAACGGAAGTGCTGGTTTCTCTTTCTTTTTCTACATTTTTGCCACAAGTGTTGTTGTTTGGGAACAGCCCTCTTTGTTAATATCAGACATGTCCTTACCTTGAGATACCCAACATGATTAATTAGAAATTTGTCTTCCTGCTATAGTTTATCTTCTCAAAAATGTATGTGATTGATTTACCTTGTAGAAATTCAGGGGCCTGAACTACTAGATGCAGAAAAGAATATATCCATAAGCCCCCCAATTTAAGATTATATATCAACACTGAAAGTCTCATATATGTAAATCATAGGCGTGGAAGAAAAATACAAAGGGCGAAGAGAATGGGGATCAGGGCACACTTCTGCTTCTTCGCTGCATCATTCTGGGTCACATTCCTCAGTGTTGTCATTGTTGCTCTTGGTGAACCCAAAGAGTTTGAGGAGAGGAGCCCCTTCTCCTGATAAAGTGCTGAAACCTACCCATGAGGGACGTTCTATGCTTTACAAAAATTTCAGTGTGAGAAAAACTACTTCTAACTTTGCCTTGGAAGCCTCATTAACCTACACCAGACTGTCCACCACTGTTTACTCAGCTCCCCACTAGAACGAGCTACACTCAAGCTATTCACTATTCATTCTTGCACCATTTTTAATTTCTCCAACCAACATTTTACTTGGTAATACTTGCAGGGCTTAAGAGATGAATAGATGAAGGTGCTATTTCCTTGCAGTTTGCACTGGAGTGGTTTCCCAGTCAAAGGGAGCCCAAGTTTCCCATGTGATGACTCCGTAAGTTGGATGATGCAGTCCCTCCCGTCCTTACTGCTTCTCCCTCTGATCAGTTTTTCAGTTCTCTCCAGTTCCTGTTTTACTGCTTCCAGATATGGCCCTTTTCCATCCACCTCCCTTGTTTATTCTTCACACAGTCAGGGTTCTTTCCATAGCATAGATCTAACATTATATTTCTTTAAGTCAAATATTTTATTAAAGTAAGACTGGAGCTCATTATTAAGAAACGGAAGACCTATGCAAATTCTATGCATATAGTTGGGTACCTCGGGGGCCTGTGACATGGTAAGGCCAAGTTGGAAGAAGGTGCTAGATTTTCTTAAATAGGACAAAAGAAGCTAAATATTAAAAGTGAGATTCATTGTCTGTTATGGTTGATACATGGTGTCAACTTGGGGAATCTGGAGGTTTAACTGAGTGATTCAGCAGGAAGCCAGGGTGCTTACTTTGTATACATCCTGAGCCTGTGGAAGAGGAGGGCATGGAGATAGTGTGAGAGCTACATGCCCCCTGCATGGGGGTAGGCTGTTTACAATGTTAAGGAAGAAAAGAGGCTGCTTACAGCCATTCCTCCCTTTTGCTCTGGTGGTTTTTGATGTGCTCTGCTGCCACAAACAGTTTGCCCTCTGCCATGTGCCACTGTGCCTCAGAACCAGCCAAGTATAGACTGAAACCTCCACAAACTGTAAGCTAAATAAACCTTTCCTTCTTTCATTTTGGGTGTTGAGTATTTTGTCTCAGCAACAAAAGAAAAGTAACCAAGACAGAATTTGGTACCAGTGGAGTGGGGTCGTTGATGTGATTATACCTGACTATGTGGTTCAAAAACCTTTAGAAATGGCTTATGGGAAGAGTTTGGAAAGGTTTGGAGATGTCGCCTGAAAGAGATGCACCTTCGGCTGTTCTGTCTGGGAGATTCTGATCAGAGTTCAGAAGACCAGAAGGCCCATAGAAATCCTGCCACTAAAGACCGGGTTTGGAAGGTTTCTGTTGGAAAGGACTGCATTGGTTGTTGGACTCCAGAGGATGTATGTTACGGCTTGGCAGAAAGTTTGCATTTTGCTCATGTCCAGAGACTTTGCCTAAGACTGAGATTAAGGGCAGCAGCGAACTGATTAATCTGGCAAAAGAAATTTCAAGGCAGTCGAATGTTGGGGCAGTGGCATGGCTATTGTTGGGGGCTTTTAGCCAGATTTATATTGACAATCAAGAACAAAGAGCCCAGCAGGATGATTTAAAATGTTGTGAGTTTGGCCAGAAAGGAAGCTCCAGTAAAGCTGTGGACTGCAAAGTTAAGGCTGAGGAGATCTCTATTGTTATGAAGGAACAAGAGAATGGAAAAGATGGCCTGAGGACATCACAAGCACCACCCTTTGCAGCCTCAAAACTGTAAAGGTAAGAGGCCTTGCCTTGAGAAGGAAGCCAAAGAGTGCCATGTTCCAGAGTGGCGGCAGCTGCTGCACCAGGTCCCAGAATGGAGGCAGCATAGAGAATTTGTTCCTCAACATTGGATTCAGTGTGCCCAGCGATCCAGGCATTCGATCCCTATGACCAAGAGAGAGGAAAGTTTGGCTACTGCTCTGGGTGGCAGCAGACCTTGGCATCATCCACGTGGCCCTGGCTTTAGGTGCAAGGAAAATGCAAGAATTCTGAGGTTAAAGAGGCTTCCACCCAGATTTCAGAAGGCCTGGGAGGCCAGGCCGTGTGCCCGTGAGGGGGCAATATGTGAGGCTCTGAGTGTGAAGCAAAAGGTGCCCCAGAGACCTCAGAAGTTTAGAAAAGACAGGACTGTGGGTCATCTAAGGAAAGCTGCAAAGAAGGAGCAAAACGAGCCTAAGAGAGAAGCTGTGGGAGCTGTAACCACCAGAAGTGCCATAGGGGTGGACTCACGCAAGCTCTTTGGAGCTCACAATGTGCCACAAGTTGCTTCAGATGTTGGATGTGGAATTACAGGACACAATTTTAGCCCTGCGGGATTTTGGACTTGCTTTGGTCCAAATACTCTGTATCCCCCTGTTTGTACCTTTTGGAATGGTAATGTTTATTTTGTGCCTTTAAATGTTGAAAGTGTTTAATTTTCATTTGTATGGGGGCAAAATGTTGTGGTTCTAAAATAAGCATGTCTTTGTATCTGGAAACTGCTTTAAGGAAATGTGCCTGATTCCCAAGTTGACAAGGGGTAGAATGTTATGGTTGATACATTGTGTCAACTTTGGGAATCTGGAGGTTTAACTGAGTGATTCAGCAGGAAGCTGGGATGCTTACTTTGTTTACATCCTGAGCCTGAGGAAGAGGAGGGCCTGGAGATTGTGTGAGAGCTACACACCCCCTGGGTGGGGGTAGCCTGTTTACGATGTAAGAGAAGGGAAGACGCTGCTTCAACCATTCCCCTCTTTTGCTCTGGTTGTTTTTGCTGTGCCCTGCTGCCACAAACAAGTTTGCCTTCTTCCATGTGCCACTCTGCCTCAGAACCAGCCAAGTATAGACTGAAACCTTCACCAACTGTAAGCTAAATAATCCTTTTCTTCCTTCATTTTGGGTGTTGCGTATTTTGTCTCAGCAACGAGAGAAAAGTAACCAACACAGTGTCCAAAAGTACGAGGAAGACCTCAGTAACCTGGAGATGGTGAGATACTAGAGAGCCCGTTTCATTATCTGGAGCATAAGGGTGGGTACATTATAGCAACTACCCAGGAACTAGGCCCATTGGGAGTTGGGCTATATGTTCAAGTGTTTTACTTGGAACTCTTGGTTGAAAATGACAAAAATTCATGTTTAATTTGGGCAAAAAATATTGTTTCCTCATACAACTGAGGGGGTGGTCACGAATACAGTTACATCTCCAGAGAAAACTTGGAACCAGATACTTCAGCTTGATCAGATTTCTCAGCAGTCTCTTCCCCCCAGCCTGCCCCGCCCTGCCTCCTTTCCTAGTCTTCCTTTCCACCCTTTTGCCCTCCCTTCCTCCTTTTCTTCTCCCTCCCTCCCTTCTTATTTTACTTCCTTCCTTTTCTTCCTCTTATTTTGCAGTACCCAGAATTGAACGCAGAGCCTGCACACTAAGCTGTTCCCTGCAACTTTTTATTTTTTTATTTTAAGACTGTCTCACTAAGTGAGACCCAGGACTCAGATTTGCAACACCCTTTATGGGCTGTGATCAGAGGCATGTGCCACTGTGCCCAGCCATTTTATTCTTCTTCCTCCTCTGTTCTCATTTCTGTCTCTCTCCCTCATCTTTTCTGTCTTCCTTAGCAGGGCATGCTGATTTTTAGTCCACTTTTACCTACATATACAAAAGAATTTGACCCTCAATCAGCTCTGTTCTTTGTATTTCCTAGGTGGAAACAGAAATGGATTATATCTCTATTTCATTCACAAAGTCATAAAGAAAGGTTTCTTATTTTTCTAACCTCACAATAGCAAATTAAAATTTCCGGACTGTACATGGCAGAATAATATGATTGGGAAAAACATGTGTCTATAACTGTGGGAGAAGCAGCCCCCCCCGCCCCAAATAAGGTTATAGTTCTTCCGCAAGAAAAGCCAGTTTACCATATTTAGGGAGGTGGAACTGTCAAGAGGAGGAGGAGAAGGAGGAAGAAAGCACAGTGTACTGTCCAGCTTCCCCACTGCAGAGAGGAAATGCCTGGCAAGCACCACTTAAAGGAAAGGATCAGTGTGGCTCATGGCTTCAGAGGTTTTCGTGCATGGTCAGCTGGCTCCAAGGCAGAGATGGCATGAAGGAATGATGTGGCAGAGGAAAGCTTCACAGTTCATGGCTGACAGGAAGCAGAGCAGACTGCAAAGCGCCTGATTTGAAGGAATCATGGACCATATCATTAAAGTCATGTCCCCGTGCCTTACTTCCTCAAATTAGTCCATGTATTTCATTACCCCATTAAGCTGTCAATTTATCAATGACTTACCCCATTGATGAGGTTAATATCCTCAAAAGTCACCTATCCAGGTGTTTCTTGATTCGGTGAAGTTGACAATCAAGAATAACTGTCACATATAATGAATGTTAAATTTAGTTAACTGGGGCAGATAGGATAGCTGTTGTCCCTTGGGCATGAGAATTTAAGCATAGTCATGTGGATACTGGGGTCCCCAACTGAATACAATAACGAAAACAAGTGAAGAAATGGTGCCATGATGTCTACATTGTGGCATACTCAGTTCCAGGAGGACACCTTAATGGGAAGACTTTCCGGTAACAACTGACACATCTTATAAAGCCTATTTCATATCTACATGGACTAGTCTGTCTTTGACAGGAGCGAGAAAAATGATTCTTTCGGCAATCTTCACTCATCCGTTTCTGCAGTTAAGGGGGTTGTATAGGCCAAGGAGTGAGTGTACTTTTGTGAATGCCCACAGGATGCTTAAACATCAGGTCACCATGTTTCCTAGTCTCCACCTACAATGCTATGTTAAGCAGGAAAATCCATTAAAACCCCTCCCTTCCTACACAGACATCAAAATTTTTGAGAACATTAAATGAGTAAATATATATGAAAATGCTTAGCAAACAGTGGTGTCATGATAATGTGGGATTATTCAGTATTTATGAGTTATTAAAACACTTCATTGTAAAGAATGTGGGTCAGTGGCTCCATCTGTCTCTCCTGCGGTACCAGGCATCAGACCAGCTTTCACACCACTGCACCACTGTGGCCGTGGTCATTTAAAATTAGTGTTGGATTCCCTCCAGCTCGAGATACTAGGCCATCTGAGGGAGACGATGGAAAAGATGCCTTTCAAAATATAGACAGAGCAAAATGAATTAAACAATGAGAAATATTTTATACAAATAAAGGGGAACATGCCAATCTCTGACAAGCTACAAGTACAATAAAAAAAGTTCGCTTGAAACATTCAGGTCAGCCAGGCAAGGTTAATACCGTAAGATTTCACTAATCAGGAAAATTGAGAGCAACACAGGAGCTGCTATTATTACTCATTCAACTGTTCAAAATTTTAAACTTTCACAAGCTAAATGCTGAAAATGATAAACTATAACGATCTGTTCATCCTAAGGCATATAAATCAGTGAAGTGAATTTGGAAATCTATTTGATGATATCCATATGGACATCTTTTAAACCAGATGTTCTACTCTGACATGTGCACCTAGAGCTATACTGCCCAGTACAGTGGTCACCAGTAACATTAGGCTGTTTAAGTTTGCAATGAATCAAATTTTAAAATTTTTGCTCCACTGTGCCAGTCACATTCTAAGTGCTCAATACCCACATGTGGCTGTGGCCAGGTTTCTGGACAGAGCATTTCCATAACTGCAGAAACTTCAATGAAGCATTAACCCTAAGCCTGACTTTCACATAATTTCCATGAGGAAATATTTTTTGTTTCTGGCCTCCCCTTCACCACAATCTAACAAACCTGTTTCCCTTTTAAGTGGCAATCATTGCTCTAAGACAGTATCAATCAAAGACATACTTCCTCTGGCTTCAGCACTTTAAATTATACAAATACCTTACTCGTGTCTAAGTATATAAATTAATGAGTGTAAATATGTACTTTTAGGAAGCAAGCAGAAAATGGTCCACTTGCCAACAATAAGTTTCCAAATGTAAGCTACATGCATCTGAAATGTATTTTATTTGTCCAATTGCTTTAGTCGTTTTAATTGAATCTGTGCCCTATGTTTAAAGATACAATTTTTCTTTTAAAATATAGCATAATTTCTTTTTTAAAAGGGAAAAATCTTAGAATCTGGGCCAACATCTCTTGGTGGACAACCTTTATTTTCACCCAGAAGCGAGAACTTTATTATCACCCAGAAGTGACAACTCTATCTTCCCAGTAGACCCCAGTTTTGTGTTGTTTTGTTTTGTTTTGTTTTTACCATTTCCCTCATTTATATCATCTTACTGGATCTAGTAGGCTCTAATCATGTGCCTTCTGCTTCCAATCTAGAAAAATTATTTTATTTCTATTTAGCATTCACAAATGCTCGGGCTCCTGGCTGTGTTGTATTTGTGCATGGTCAGTGTCATCAACCAGCATGAGAAAAAATCTTTGACTATCACACCAACTTAGAAGGGCTAAGACACCAATCAATGAGTTTGGTTGTTTTAGTGTGAACATATGATTCCCTGCATATGTTTATTTCTGAGGTCTTATTTATAAGGACATGTTTATATGTATGCTCTGACAACTGTTATTTTGAGAAAGTGAAGGAGAGGTGAAGGTCCAGCCATCCTCAGCTGTTAGAAGTTAAAATTATGTTAGCAGATGCACCAGGAGAGGCTAACACTGTCACTTAATTTATACCTGAATGGGGTGGAAGAAGCATAATGGAAATGTACATGGTATTTTCAAGGAATAAAAATGTTAAAATCAAGTGGCTAATGGCTTTATAAGGAGGAGTTCCTGAAAATTCTTCACATCTGAACTGAATCCCTTCTTCTCATTAATTAGGCAGCAAAAGCCTTTCTATAACTACATAGGCAGTGGTTAAATGGCCCTTCTTTAGGGATATTGTAGAACTGGTATTTTATCTTGTTTGATTTGGTTTTCTAATGTGTGGGAATACAACAGCCTCAACAAACTTAAATGGTTTGGGTGGCTTAGGAAAGGGCTAGAGAGATTCGTCTTTCTGCTAAGACTTTAGCTGGAAGGACACAGTTGACTTCTTCCAGCATAACAGAAACATTGTTTTCTGTTGAACCATTTCCCACTTCCTTCTTCCCCTAGATCCCAATTTTTCTTTCTGAATCCTATTTTAGATAATTCATATAAGTAGAATCATGTCATATTATTCTTCTGTGGAGTGGCTTATTTTGCTTAACATAATGTCCTCAAGTTCATCTGTGTTACAGCAGGATTTTCTTTTTCAAGGTGAACAGTCACTACACTTTCTTTTATTTATCCATATGACTATTTATGTTGTTTCATATCTTCCTGTTGTGACTAATGCTACAATTAATATCTGAGACCAAAGATCTCTCTGAGAGTTTGATTTTACTTTTTTGTACATATATTCAGAAGAAATGATTACTGGATCATTTGGTATTTCTATGTTAAGTTTTTGAAGAACCTCTAAACTATGTTGAGTTGTGGTTGTATCACATTAAAATGCCACCAACAAGATATAAGAATTTTAATTCTCTAACTAACTCCTTATTTATTCATTTGCTAGCAGTCATAACAGATGTGAGGTAATACTTTATTGTGGTTTTGAGCTGCACTCTTACAATGATTAGTGATGATATATAGCTACTGGCTATTTGAGAAAATGTATATTCAAGCATTTTGCCCATTTTTTTAAAAATCAAGTTATTATTTTTCTTTCTACTGAATGTAGAAGGTTCTTATATATTTTTGATATTATCCTATTGTCAGGCACATGATTCACAAATATTTTCTTTTATTCTATAGGATATTTTTTCACTCTGTTGATTTTTTTCCTTTGCTGTGTAGAAGATTTTACTTTGATATAGTCCCATTTATCTACTTTTGCTTTTGTTGCTTGAATTTTAATGTGGTACCCCTCCCCCCAGAAATAACTTCCCAATCCAATGTCAAGAAATTTTCTCCCTATGTTTTCTTTTAGAAATCTTACAGATTAAGTCGTATGTTTAAATACGTAGTCCACTGAAGTGGGTGTTGTGTGAGGAATAAGATAGTAGTATAATTTCATTCCTTTACATGTGGATACCCAGTTTTTTCAACATCATTGTTTTATAATAGGCTTCTCTCATTGTATGTGCTTAATACGCTGATCCAAGATCAGTTTGCCATGTGTATATGAATTTAGGTTTGGGTTTTCTATTCTGTTCAATTGGTTTATATTCCTGATTTTATGACAGTATCATACCACTATGATTACTGTAAATATGCAGTATATTTTGAAATGGAGAAGTATGGCACTTCCATTTTTTCTTTTTCAGGATCATTTTAGTTGTTCAGGTTCTTATGATTCTATAAGAATTTTAGGATTGCTTTTACTACTTCTACAAATTGTCATTGGAATATTAATTGGGATTTCATTGAATCTGTAGATGTCTTTGGGTGTGTAGATATTTTAACAACATCCATTTTTTCCAGTCCATGAACACAGGATGTCCCTTTATTTGTATGAAGCTTCTATTACACAGGATAAGTAAGGTCTAGAGATTTACTCTACAGCGTAATACCTACAGCTAAGAGTATAACATTATGCACTTTATAATGAGAATGTAGCTAATGTCAAATATTCCTACCAAAGAATTAAAGGAATACAAAGAAGGTTTTGGAAATGCTAGCTAGTACCTTGTTTGTGGTCATTATATCACTGATGTGCACATGTCCAGAAATCATCAATATATATCCATTAAATGTGTATAATTTTGTATATCAGTTATGTCTCAATAAAGCATTCAAAAAACTTGCTTTGTAAAAGAAGCTAAAGACATGGAAATGCAAAAGTTCAGAGTGAGAGGCATCAACTCACTGTGCTTAGACTGGATTACTACCCAAGGATGGAGGAATCAGATAGAACTTCTTGAATATCATTTCAGTATTTTAATTTTTCTTCATGACTTTGCCCTAGCACTTCCTTGTTCTATTATGATTTCTAAAACAATGGCTGCGACTGCCCCGTTCTCTCTGATCTTTACTCTTTTACAACACATTGATAGAGGCATGAGGCGAAGTAAGAAGAATGCTACAGGCAGCCCAGGAGCTTACATCTTGCCTTCAGCAGCAGCATCTGTGGTATTTTTATTTCCTTTCTCCCTATCTTTTTCTTGCTAAAATATTAAGGAATGCTAAAGTGTAAATTATGTGAGCTGAGTCAGGTTGCACATTGCATTAGTTGGTAAATCTATGAAGCAGAACTCACTCTATCCAGATGGGTATCAGTAACAAGTCAATTCAGTGGCACCTTAAATCCACTCCTCTGAATGGGAAGGAATTTATTATAGTGTATCAGATGGGTTATCCAGAGGACTGAAGAATTATCCAGAGGACTGAAGAACTGGACTCTAGGTTGAGCTCTCAAGAATTACTTTCGAGAGCTATACCACTAAACTTGTTTATCAAAAGAACTGATCATTTATACTGGCAGAAGATATTTAAGTGCAAAATATTTAATCTTATTTTCCCTATGCACAGGTCAAGCCTAGCTTGGTTATGGTTAGGAACTCTTCCAGGAAAAGATTTTGAATCTGTGTCATTCTTCCTATATCTGCAATACTGCCAAGTGTTTGAGATGGCTAGACAACGGACAGTTTGTGTTCTTTGATGACCTACTTGATTCCCTGGATTTTTAAATTTCTCGCTATAAAATGGACTTAATGAACATTCTACTATCATAAAAATCTTTCAGGACCAAGAGAGCAAACTCTGGAAGAAGACTTGCCACAAAGAATGGCAAAGCTTACATCCACATTCAGCACCTTATTTAGCACTGGTTTATTCCTAAGCAGTCAAATTGATGGATTGAAAAATGGCAGAACGATTGCCTCGTTGAATCACAGAGGTATTTATAATCATAAACTCATGGCTTTGAGTAAGCATGACTGAACTGAAATTACTGTAGTTTCTCCCTACAGAAATATTGCTGGCAAATAGCGGCGGACCAGAATCTAAATAGCTTAGATTTTCTGTACAAATGAAACACAAACAATCAGTTTAATGAGATTAGCTCTCCTCTTGTATGATAACAGAATAACGGGAAAAGTATGGGTTTTTGTATTGGCTTGATTCCTTGGTCACTGACCTGTGAGTTACATGACCTTGTTCAATGCACTTAACTTATCTGAGATGCAGTGTTTCCATCTGAGAAAGAATTGAGGAAGAATTTTAAAGTTCGTGACACCTAGTAGACACTCAGAAAATGGTAGGTACCATCATTCTTGCTTCTATCTTTATTTTGGTGATAAAAATATTTTCAGTCTGGCATAGTACCTCAGTAGAGAAAATGTTAACACAGACTAAAAGAGGAAAAAATATGTTCTCTAATGCACGTTCTTTCCTTTGGAAATCTCTGGAACCCATGTGATCACCATCTAGCATTTTGCTCATACTCTGGCTTTGAGTCAGTCCATACTTGACTGCATTAATCTCCACCCAGTAGTTCTTCTGATTACCTTCTCAGCTAATAAATATCACTAGATCTTGAGGACTAAAAGCAAGAGATACTGCTTTACTTCTGAGAAATCAGTATCTCTTATAGCCTTTAGAAGTGCGAATATTGCTGTACTGACCTTCACCACTATTATTTCAAGACCTGAATTATCAAAATTCCTCAAGGAAAGGAATATTTATACAGTCCAGAGGCAAAGCATTAATTGAAATGATGAAGCCAGAACCTTTCCACTCTAAATAGCTCTGGGAGAACTGGCTTATTTGCTCTGGATTACATTTGTAGCCAGTTTAACAACTGGCTAAGACAACAGAAATACAAACAGGACTCTTGAAAGTGGCTATTGGTTAGAAATGAAAGCTATTCTAGCAAGGCATTTTACTGTGTAAAACAGATTATGCTTTGTCACTTCCTGATGACAGATCATTTAGGTACTTCACATACTAAATAACATCTTACAGTGTATAACAATTACAAAATTAAACTTGGCTTGCTTTTGAATGGCAAAAATCCCTTTTCAGCATTTAAGTATTGTGACAAAATCTGTGGGTGGAGTAAGCCCTTGAGTATCAGTGAGTCTGAACTATCGAGCAAATAAAAGACACACAGCCTATATTTTCCCATGGAGTGAATAGTGCCAAACATAAATATTGCAGCATTGAACATAAAACACCCTATGCAAAAATATAGACCTTGTTTGTTTGATTCCCCTAATGCTTTACAAAAGCTTACATCAAGGGTACTATAAGTACTATATTTAAGAATCTAATTCAATTTAAGGGGTTCTACACTGCCTATAAATTTTTCTATTGAATTACCGCCTATTTTCAATTCAAGGAAATGCATTGTTCTATGCCAACAAACCTTGTTAGGTACTTAATAATAGCAATAATATATAAAGAGTGACTAAAGTGCTTGTTGCAAAATTAGTCACTACTGGTAATTACTGACAACTTCCCATCATAGTTTAGACAATTAATTCAAGGACAATTATGAACTTAAACTAATTTTATTAAGTGCCTACTATGTGTATGTTCATATTTAGGAGCTTTCCATGTATACTGCGTATAACCATTTTACTGGTCCTGCCAGGCAAGATGTTAAGAAAGGAATCATTACTATTTATCTTCAATTTTAGAGAAGGGAACTTGCATATTCTCTCCCAGTAATGCATATTTTTGAGGGAACAGTGCCAGCTCTGTCCATTTGACTCTGTTTTGATCATCCCATAGATGCAGAATAGGTAAAATGACCCGTGAGGGTCTTGCAGCCAGTGGGTGGCACCCCTCATGTCTGATATACTGCTGCCTCTCAGCAGAGGGAGTGAGGCCCTTCCTGGTTCTTTTTAGCTGCTTGTAGCTTAGATGAGGGAAGACAATGCAGAGCTTTCTCATTGCCTTCTGTCCTGGCAATAGAAGACCCCAGGCAAATTCTAGAACCCACTGTCCTTTTGTGCTCTCTGGAACTTTCTTCCATGAGAAGCAGTTAGTGCACCTTGCTGCTGTTCATTGTGAAACATAGAATGAGTACTCTGGGGTTCCTTCTACGGCAACTCCTACCCTTCTGCAGGAGCAGCCACTGAAGTCTAGATTTAGAGAGAGATGGAAGGGGAGGACACAGCCACAGCCACATTCACCTGGGCTAACGGTCACATCTCCATCCTGTCTGTATAATGATCATTATGCCTTGGGAGTAACAGACCGCCCTGCACAGGCTGGTGCTTTGATTTCCACTTAGACCCCTCTGTTATACTCTTTACCATTAGGTGTGGAAGGGGAGGTCGTGTGGTTGTGACCACAAACGACTGACTATCGCTAGTTTTTCCAAAAGATTATTGAACAATGAAGTGGTAAGGACATTTCCTCAAATGGTCAATAAATCAGGCATAATTTAGAACTATGGCTGCTAGAGTGAGTTGTGCTAGATGATACACTGGGTGTATCAAAGAAATACCTACATATCTACTACTGTTTAATACTTTGTATTAAAACTAACAGAGATGATAAACTTTACTAATAATTACTCTGGGACCCAACAACAACGTCGGTGATAGGTTTGCATATTAGCCAGTTGTTTATCACATAAAGCAGTTGTTCACCACCCTATGCTGAGAGGGTTACAGCTTCACCTCCCTCTAGCTGTCGGTGTACTGCAACACACCAAGCAGATACATGCCTCATTAACTGCTTTAAAGGTTCCAGTATCCAGTTCTAAGTAACTGGACATTTTCATAAAGTAGGTAAGAGACTTTTGAAATTCATCTAAAGAAATAAAAAATCAAAGATAAAACTTATGACATAGAGTCACGTGAATAAGAAAGTGAGAGCTGAAATTTCAGTCTCTGTTAGCTACATGAAGGGGAATATAATGATAATCTAAACAGATCTCTGTAAACATGGCCCCCAATTTAGAAAAGATTATTAAGAATATATGATCTATAGATTTCCATCTCATTGGAGGCAATAAGCATTTAGAAACTTTTGGGGCTTCTTAATGTGGCACTGTAGAAACACAGGATTCACACACAAATGCAATTTTAATTATTTTTTAAACTATGGTGGGGAGAACTGAGAAGAGTTCAGAGGCTCCTGGGTTTAGGGTTGGTGCGAGCCTAAAGGGAGAGTGTAAGTAGCACACAGAAAAAAGGAAGAGCTGGATGGCGTATTCTGCAATCATAAGGGCAGCCTATAGCTAAAGTCATGTCTAGTTAAGACACTGGTTTAAAGCAGCTGATTAAAGCAGTGGACTCAGTATAAGTAGCATACATTTTAAAAAGATAAATTTAAGCACTACTCTTTGTTAATGAAAATCTCAACTCTTCCACTGTAGCACAAGCAGGCAGCAGTGTCAGAAGAGAAACAACTGGGAAGTTTGTCAAAGAAGAGTGAACGGGTCTGGCCTACAAAGCAGTGCAGTCTGGCAGCATCAGAAATGTTTCTTTATTTAGAACCTGGAACAATCCAGTCAAATACCTAGGGCTTGGTTTGAGGTTAGAATATCCTTTTAAAATGGCCTAGCAATCAATAAAAGAGCAAAGGTGAGGCAGACCAAGCGAGTCAGTCTTAGAAATTCAAAAATCCTCAGAGATGTCTTGAACCTATTAATATTTAAAGAATGACTTTGTGAAAGGAAAATTCAAAACCTGCATACTTCTGAGATGGCCCTGGGTACTTTCTACTGTTCCATCCACTTCACTGCCTTCTCAAGGTGCCACTCAACCCCACATCAAGCAGCTGTTCCCGCTTTGCAAACCTACAGGTGCTGGCTAGAGGCTGGGGTGAGGTCTGAGATATGATCAGCTCTCAGATCCTACAGGTCAAGCTTGCCTGTGAGGACTCACCTCATCCACCTTAGGATTTAATATATGACTTGAGACCTCACTTCCTTAGCTGCCATTTAGACATTTACTGCAATCTGAAGATAAAGGGGGATTCATGATGCATGTGATAATCCTTGACCAGCGTCAAAATATGATATGATGAAGCTTGACAGATAAACACCCACTTCCGTGCACCTTGTGTGAATGATCTCATTCTGCCATTCTGCTGCGTCACCTCCTGATTGATTGTGCAAGTGATCAACAGGTCACAATCATGCCTACTTTATTTCCTCTTTGAACTTATACCACCTCGATGCAATATCTCTACTTTTATCCTGGCCTCAGCTTTGACTTCTCGAGGACTAAGGCAGAGACAACCAGTTCCCAAAGTGTTAAGAAATGCTGCAACAACAATAATAATAAAAATATTCTGTGATGAAGTATATTTGGAAAGTTTCGTATTTAATCAAGAGTAATACATTTGCTTAATGTACAATGTCTTGAATGTCATAGATAATATTCAGTGTCTTTTCCTGAAAAAATTAAAAATAATCTCATTATTGCTTCTAATAAAATGCAAAATTTTTTCTCCAGAGAACATACACAGTGTTCAACTACTATAGAATAAATTTTAGGAATGCTATTCTAACAGAATGACAAGCTATTTTTTTTACCTCAATACGAAGAGGAACTGTGTGACCTATAGTTAATGCTGTTCAAGGGAGGATAAAGTAACCTCAGGAGTTTGTTAATTCTCTATAATTGAGTCAAAGTATATCCTAGGAACACCCACATCATGAGGACATGATAAAGAGGATTCAAGTCATCATGTGATCTGTAAGGTCCATTCTAGCATTCAAGGTCCACTGCTTCACCTTACTATGTGATATTTTACTTTAAAGACCAGATTGCTTTACCATTATTTATAGAAGATCATATGGACACTGCATTTGCAATGTTCTGCTTAGGTATTTCTTGGAAAGAATTGTTCACCTTCCCCACCTTAGGCCTGCCCACCTCAGCATAATGCATGGCATCTAACATCCAAAAAAAGGACTAATTTATGATGCATAATTTCTGGCAAACAGATGATAATTTTGTTTTATTTCCTAAATATAAATTTTTTTATCAGAATTTGTAAATAATCTAAAACTGGATTTAGAGAGAATCAGCTAAATGAACTTCATGGATTTGACTCTTGGTGGTCACTATCTTGCACTTCATTACATTATAATTAATGTCATGATCAGGCATGCTTTGCTCCTTTGCAGGAATTCTGTCTCTCTGCCAGTATGTTTGGAAAGTAATTACCTTTTAAGTATCAGTACAAAAATGTACTCCTTCTCTAACTTCCCCTTAAAACTGTCAGAGTCTCCTACAGTGTTTCAGAGCAGTAGGGGCTGGGAGAACAAATGTTAGATCATTAAACAAACTACCATCAGGTGCCACTGAAGTTGTTACAAAGTCAACCACAGATCACATATATGACAGTGGTCCCTTAAGAATGTATCACAAACTAAGACATTGCTGTCACAGCCGACTTAGTCATGTAAGTACACCCTGACTTTTGCCCTATGACCAAGTCACCTACTAATGAGTTTCTCAGAATGTATCCCCCTCATCCAGTGACCCATGACTCTATTTACAAAAAAAGAAGCCAAGGCTGTTAATGCATCCAACACTAGAAATGATGAAAGGCCATCACAGACACTATGGCTAAAGAATCAAGAAGAGAATGAAGTGTTAGCAAAGCTGCTGAAAACTGCTTCTGTCCTGGTGGAATTCAGCTTCTGCCAGGGAAGTGCAGCTGAGCATTCTCTCAAGGTCAGAAACTGGAAAGCGGTTGGCCAGGACTCTGAGCAGTATAGTCCTCAGGGCTCTGCCTACCTGCTCTGGTACAAGGAAAAGAATAGATGTGGAAAACAGGGAGAAAAATGAAGGGTAACTTTCACATTGGGATTTTTATCCAAGTTATTCCACAAAATTTACTTTCCTTGTGTGCCTTCTTGAACAAGGAGATAAGCGTCTTTTTGTGTCCACTTTCTTTGCATATAGCACAGCCACACATAATAAGTTGGAGAGAATGAAGGAACAAACAGCAAAGGAGGAGGTGAGTGCCTTTATGGTCCTCTGTGTGCATGTGGAAAGAGGACTCAGGGAGGCACCCCAGAGACAACAGGAATTGGAGGTCCAGAGAGGAAGTCCCCGGCTCTCCGTCGTCGCTCAGGAGCCAATCAGCTCCTCATTCACTCAGAGTGTCCCAAACTAGCAGGCTCCTTGGAGCTTCATGATACCTTAATTTTAGTTTTGTATTTGGCATTTAAACTTTATTTTTCAATAATCGTTCACACAAGTCCTTATGCCATTGTTTTGGAGGTCTCACATCATCATCATGCTCCAAAAACTTAAGCGATATTTTTGAAATAAATTCCTCTAAACTGCAGTCATCTAATACATCCTGATCTAATCTTGTCAGCTCCATGTTCTTCTCTGAACACTTTGAATGTTTTGAGAAACTCATTAAATACCAAAAGCTCCCACTCCTCTGGTGACCAAATATTATTTAAAATAATTTTACATTTTTTTCTCAGAGATAAAGCAAAGGGTTCTTGTAAAGTCTACATGATGGTAATGAACTGTTGAATGCCTCTGAAATAAGTTTTGTATTTGGTGATAAAACTGAAAATTTATTTAAGTAGCTTTAAAAATAGCTTCACAATACTTAGAAAACACCGTAAAGTATTTGAGAGATAAGTTTAGCTTGTGGGAGGGGGCTCAGGAATTTGTGAAGTTTTTGTGCAGTTTGATCTTATTTTGAGTACTTTTTAAGATACCAACGCTATGAGAAATCGTAAAATTATCAAATTTTTACCCTTTTGGGAAGGAGAAATAGTCAACACTGTTTTATGCAACTTGTGTGGTCTTCCTTGTGCAAGAATCTTCAGTCACGGGCTATTTCTCCTGACGGAAGTGGAGATATTCTTACTAACCTTGTCTACCTGTCATGTTCAGACTCCCCCCCGGTAACCCGGCTTTACTTTCCACTATGCCTTATTCAATATCCTCGCCTCCTAGTTCTGTCATTTCCTCATTCCCAACCCTGAATGTCTTACTCATGTTACTCAGCTTAACAAACACTGCGTCCTTTATGTAGTAAGAGCAGAAGGAAAGCACCACAGTAGAAAGGGCCCTGCCGTGTTACAGATGACAATCTTACAGGTGGAGGGAGATGTGACAATTAATTACCAGTTATTTATAAAATTGCGTGGTACCAAAGAAGCAGGTATGTGAGGAAAACCTCATATAATCTTGGTCTTGAAGAATTATACTAGTAACTCAAATTCATAAAATAAAGAATAAAAAGGATGAAATCACTACAGATCCTACAGAAATTCAAAAGATCACTAAAACCTACTTTGAAAATCTTTACTCTGATAGGACAGAAAACTCAGAAGAAATGGACTGATTCCTAGATGTATACAATTTACCAAAGTTGAATCAAGAAGATATAAAAATCTAAAACAACCCCATATCAATTAATGAGATTGAAAACATAATTAAAAACTGACAAAGAAAATCCCAGGTCCTAGTGGATTGACAGCAGAATTTTACAAGAAATTCAGAGAAGATTTAATATCAACACTCCTCAATCTCTTCAATGAAATTGAAAAGGAAGCAATTCTTCCTAACTCATTTCTGGAGGCATTGTACTGATACCAAAACCTGAGAAAGACCCAACCAAGAACGAGTACTACAGACCAATCTCTATAATGAACATAGATGAAAAGATACTCAATAAAATGCTAGCAAATAGAATGCAGCAAACCATCAAGAAAATCATACACCATGACCAAGTTGGATTCATTCCAGGAATGCAGAGATGGGTCAATATTCACAAATCAATGAATGTTATACACCATATCAATAAAGCCAAAGACAAAAACCACATAATCATCTCAACAGATGCAGAAAAGCTTTTGACAAAGTTCAACATGCATTCATGATTTTAAAAAACCCTGCAGAAAATAGGAACAGATGGTTTTTACATCAATCTGATCAAAGCTATCTATGACAAACCAATAGCCAACATCATACTAAATAGACAAAACCTGAAACTTTTACTTTAAAATCAGGAATGAGACAAGGATTTCCACTGTCAACACTCCTATTCAACATAGTTCTGGAAGCATTAGTCAGAGCAATTAGGTAAGAGAGAGAAATAAAAGGAATAAGGATAGGAAAGGAAGGGTTGGGCATATAGCTCAGTGGTATTAGTGCCCGACTGGCAAGCACAAGGTCCTGAGTACAATTCCTAGTACCAAAAAGAATCATAAAAAAGGATAGGAAAGGAAGAAGTAAAATTATCACTATTTGCAGATGACATGATACTCCACATGGACGACCCCAACAACTCCACAAGAAAACTTGAATTAATCAATACATTCAGCAGTGTAACTGGTTACAAAGTCAACCCTCAAAAATCAATAGCATTCCTATACACAAACAACAAAAAGACTGAGAGAGAAAATAAGGAAACCATACCTTTCACAATGGTATCCAAGAAAGTGAAATATTTAGGAATCAATCTAAAGAAGTAAAAGATCTATTCAATGAAAAGTATAATACTCTGAAAAAAGAGATCAAAGAGAGTTTCAGTAAATAGAGAAATATTCCTTGCTCATGGATAGGAAGAACCAACATTGTGAAAATGGCCATACTACCAAAGTTGTTGTACAGATTCAATGCAATTCCCACTAAAATACAATTAGCATACCTCACAGATCTAGAAAAAACATTCCTTAAACTCCTCTGGAACCAGAAGAGACCCAAAATAGCAAAAGCAATCCTGGGCAACAAAGATAAGTCAGGTGGAATCACAATCCCTGACCTGAAATTGTGCTACAAGGCTACTAAAAGCTGTAATAAAATCGGCATGGTACGGGCTCAAAAATAGACCAGAAGATCAATGGAACCAACTGGAAGAAACAGCCACAACCACAAACACACTCAGCCACCTAATCTTTGACAAAGGGCCAAGCCAGCTCACTGGAATAAAGATAGCCTCTTTAATAGATAGTGCTGAAAAATTGGTTTGCCATTTGCCAAAGACTGAAAATACACCCAAGTCTATCATCATGCACCAAACTTAAGTAAAATTGGATCATAGATCTCAATATTAAAACAGAACAACTAAATCTATTGGAAGAGAAAGTAGGTAAAAACCTCAAAGACATAGGGGTAGGCAGAGAGTTTGTGAACAAAAACCAAAACTGAAGGGAATACTTCAGAGAATCAACAACTGGGACCTCATCCTACTGAAAAGTTAATGTACATCTAAAGAAATCACCAGCAGAGTAAAAAGAAAACCCACAAATTGGGAAAAAACATTAGCTGGCTGTCCGTCGGACAAAGGTCTTCTATCTAGAACATACAAAGATTTACAAAACACAAACCTGTCCAAATTCAAAGACCCAATCCAGAAATGGGCATCTGAGATGAATACACACTTCTCAGATAAAGAAATACAAATGGCAAATAGATACATGAAAATATGTTCAACATCATCAGTCATTTTTGAGAAATACAAATTAAAGCAGCATTGAGATTTCATCTCACCCCAGTAAGGATGGCTATCATTAAGAAATCAACCAATAACAAATATTGGTGAGACTGTGGAGGAATAAGAACTCTTCTCCACTCCTGGTGGGAATGCAGACTGGTGAAACCACTGTGGAAATCAGTTTGGGGATTCATCAGCAAAGTAGGTGTAGAGGTCCCGTTCAACCCAGCTATTCCCCTTCTGGGTATTTTCCCAGAAGATCTGAAAACATCATATCACAGCACTATATGTGCTCCCATGTTTATAGCAGTGCAGTTTCTCACAGCTAAATCATGGAAGCAACCCAAATGCCCATCCACTGAAGACTAGATAAAAAATTGTGGTATTTTTATATAATGGAATATTACTCAGCTATAAAGAAACATAAACTCAAGGCTTTTATAGGTAAATGGTCACAACTAGAGACCATACTCGTAAGTGAAATAAATCAGACCTCCATGGGTAAGCAATGCATTGTCTCACTAGTATAAGAACCTGAATGAGTGAATAAAAACTAAGAGATATGATAGACATTGTGAAATGAAAGGAAAATGCTTAAAAGTAAAAAGCAACTGAGATGAGGGAAAAGAGAAAAGATAGAAGGGGAAATTGTGTACATATGTATACACAGGATAGCTGACATAGTTGCACTACTGACTTCTATCGCTTTACTGAAAGGATCAGTTAATGATTAGTTATTTGATGAATTTTGCATGTCTCTATTTGTTTTCCTGAGAAACCACTTTGAACATGTCAATATGTGATACAACAGCCACGTTAATTTCTTACCACTTTGTCTATAATTTAGTATTGTTTGTATTGTTCTTATGCTATTTTGTACATGGATATCTTTTTCTTAATATGCGGTCCTTCTTTTATTTTTTAAAATAAATTTTAAAAAGGAAAAAGAAAATAAAAGAAGAATTATATGAGCGCCAAACACACTTCTGGGGAATTTGTTAGAGGTGTAAAAACATTGATACAATTAATAATGGTAAAAATAATTCTTTACAAAATTTTGTTAAGACTAAGTTGCCAAATATGTTGAGACTCTACGGTTGTTTCTCAAGGAAAGGTCCTATCATGTAAAAGCATGTTAGGAGAAAACCCAATTCATGTTTGGTAATAGCAGAGGCCCAGTTACCGGGACCACTCCTAAAATGCCAATACCCTACTTACAGAAACTTATAAACAGATTCCGAAGCCCCTTTCCAAGTAACTGGGAGCTTTTAAAAGGGAATTAGTCATTTCATGTAGATCCAGTTACCCTTCCAGGGTTTTAGAAAGCTGGACCGGTGTATTTTAGTCTCAAGAAGAGAAAAGGATATCTTGGGGAACAGATTGAGCATTTCATACTTAATATGAATTTATTTAATTTTATTGTTATATTGATGATTTAATTTCTTTCTTGGGGAGGAGGAAAATGTAAGGAATCTTGTTTAGATAAGGAGTATATATCTAGGTTCATCACCGTTATGCTTCAGACCATGATTAGGTAATAGGAGCAGATTTCCCACACTGACTCAAGATACCCCGAAAATAAAAACAAAAAACCAAAAGAATAAAAGTAGGGCAAACTTATGGAACAATAGTTTTGAGACCGTGCATGTCAGGGATAGGGTTCCAGGAAAGATGCAAAGTGTGAAGTGAACCCGATGATTATCTCAGTCATTGCAATGAAATAGCTCCTAGGTCACATGCAGGAAAAGGAAACGTAGATGAGGCCCCACACACCCACTGAAGAGGGAGTGCCTGAGATGCTGGGGAGACCAAGGCAGCTGGAGTCTTCAGGTCAGGGTACCAGAAGAGAGAAGTGCGCAGAACACAGAGAGACAACTCCTTATTTTCAGAGTGCTCCTCTAGCCAGGCATGGTGGCACATGCCTGTAATTCTGGCACTTGGGAGGCTGAGCCAGGAGGATCACTATGAGTTTGAGGCCTGGACTACAAAGTACGTTCAAGATCAGCCTGAACTACATGGTGAGACCCTGTCTCAAAACAAACAAAACAAGACAAAACAAAAGAGTCCTCTTCCAGTATTCAGCGGACTACTGATCAGTGTGACTGTGTGAAGAAGGGACCCATAGTTGTGGAAAGTATATCTCTAAAGTACTGGCAGGATAGGGAATAGTGTTTATTCTGTCAGCCAGACTAGGTAGCTCATAATTCACAGGTCCTTGAGTAGAAGGTTAACAGTTTCATGTTAGCAAATGATACTAGAACAGTTTTAATCCAAATGATCAAATCTTAAAGACCACGAACTCAGACAATTATACTATGTCCAAGTAACTTCACTTGTCATAGAATAAAACCTAAGAGTGTTTGTAGCAATACAAAATTATCCACTACAATATCAAATTAAAAATTTACCAGTCCTGCAAAGAAGAAAATTCAACTTCCAATGAGCAGAAAAATTAGATGAAATTGACCCACACATGGCAGAGATGTTGGAATTAGTAAAGAACTTAAAACATAGCAGTACAGCACATTTTAAAATGTCTAGAGATAAGAATGAATACATATGCTAACAGGAGACACGGAAGACATGAAAAGGAGTCAAAATCTTCCAGAGGTCAAAATTATAATGTACAAAATGGAAAAATGCACAGAATAGGCTTGAAAACTGGAGGAGGAAAAGATATCAGTAGAAATTCTTCATAATACAGCATACAGAAAAAGATGATAACATATGTGGACCAATATATATGAACTCATTAGAGAACTTTGGAGCATCTTTAAATGGCTTAATAATGAATACATCATTGTGTATTACATAGTTCCTAAGAGGGGGCCTAAAAAGGAGCTCTAAATCTCCAAATTTGGGAAAATTATAAATTCATTGATCTAAGAAGCTCAAAAGCTCTGAACACAAGAAATAAAGTTATGCTGCAGCCCATTATGATCAAACATTTAAATTGTTAATAAAGATGGTTTTGAAGAGCATCTTAAAATCTGTCACTGAAAAAATATGAGGGATAGTAGTTTTCTAATCCAAAACAATGCAAGGGAGACGGTGCAGGAACTTTGCTACTGTAATCAAAGAGAGAAACTCAAATTATACAAAAAGAGAAAAAGAAAAGCTATCTGACAGGGAGATGCAGCTTTCCCGAAGGGGAGGGGGATTGAGAGATGGTGGAATGGGGAGGGAGGGAGGAGGGTCAGGAAAGAGGGTGAAAACAGGAACGTAATAGGCGAAAGATTTATTCAGTCTGAAGAGAAACCAGAATATAAAAAACAGGAATTCAGATGTGTTATGTTCCTGTACCGACTCCACGCAGGGAATGTAGACATCAAGTACTGAAAACATGCACAATAAAAAATAAATAAAAGAAAAATGAAAGAAAGGAGAAATAAGAGATGTAAAAGCCGCATCGACCTAGAACTCTCTACTCACTGGAAATGTGGAAGGTGGGAGAAGAGCTTTCAGACACACCAAAAGGGCGAGTGTGCGTGCGCAGCGAACTCCCACTGTGAGAAGGGCTGGTTATTGGTTATTCAGGCAGAGGGAAAATGATAACGAGAGTCAGTGTGGACACACGAGAATGAAGAGCATCAAAAATGGTGGCTTCACCATGGTAACGTATAAAGTTGTTTCTTATAAGTCTCTTGAAAATAAAATCAGCAAAGCACAACAGGAAGTGTAGTATGAGGATTGCGATCCATGTAGAACTAGAACACATGACGATAGAGCGAAGGAGGTAGACAGAAGAAGCGGCGTGCGCTGTCCTCCAGTCCTTCTACCAAAGACGTGCGATAACATCGCGTGACGACGGAGTAATAAGGTGAGGAGTCGAATGGAAACCCCAAAGTCACCACTAAAATGACGAAGCAGGGCTCTGGCTTTTAAGATAACAAAGAACGTAAGAGAGAAACCATAGAAATACTCAAATTGTATTTTTATTACCTCTTAAGAAAGCGAAAGGTTTTCTCCAAAGAAATAAATGTGATCTATACTGTCTCCCCACGGAGTCCCAGCCTGATGAAGAATAACTTGGAAATATTTTTCTTAGGCTGGGGATATTCCTCCGCAACGCAGATGAAGGAGACCTTTAGAGAGTGTGGCACATCTTCGCTGAGGTAAAAATGCTCCCAGGGGTGCGTTGCTGACCTTCCTGCCTTTCTCTGTCGCTCAAAGCAGATTTTTAAAATGTGCAAATGAGAATGACAGTATTGACTTGCAATCTTTATTAATTTGTACTAAAAGGAATGTGTTCACATGCTTTAGTTATTTCTCACTAACTATGAATTGCCCGTGATTAGATCTCATAATTTATCTAGACTTCAGACTGTTCTTAACTGGACAACTGACTTGAACCAATTCCTCAGTGACAAACTCAAATGTAGTAAGATTTTTCTACCGTACTGGTCATTTCTCCTGTCACCTCCACTGTGACTTGCTCACTTCACTATTTATTCATCAAGTTGTTATGTCTTAAAAGTTTTTGGAAAGGTTGCCAGTCTATAGTATATTTCAACTTAGGCAACCCTGAGCCAGATAGATACCATTTGTCAACCTTGAATTATCTTAAGTGTGATTTTGATGGGAACTGGATGGTGGCCAGCACAAGAAGGATTTTGTTAATGAGACTAAAGTAGAAGCAGTTAGTGTTCTTGATGCGTAGAAATCCATGTTTCTTCTATATGATCAGAGCCAAAGGAAGTCCTCCTTCCTTCAGTGATTGAGGGAGTGCAAATACATTGAGTGATAACCTGTGCCAAAGACCGAGCTGTACACTGCAAAATTGTGCAGTTAGGAAACAGCAAATTCTGTTGGAAGCTCAGTCCCAGTGGAGGAAGACAGCAGTGCATGAACTTGTAGTAGAAAGCCATATCCCAGGAAAGTAGTTGGGGAAACATCTGACACTTACATGTTATTATAATTTTTATACTTTAGAGCCACATATTATTATCATAAGTACTGTGTATTTTTAAATCCCTGCTATTGTTTCTCCTTTTCTTTCCTATGTTACTACAATGTTTTGGAGTTTTAATTTTAATCATAACTTTAGGTTAGGGATTAGAAATTTCTAATTTTAAGTAGTTGGCATTTGAAAGAATGTTTCTGTGAGGATAAGTCTACATACATAGGTGGTGTGTGTGTGTGTGTGTGTGTGTGTGTGTGTGTGTGTGTACATCTTGGTCAAAGACTTCAATTTAGTAGCAGAAGAAAATTGTATTTCTTACAGTCTGTAGCCTCAGAAGAATGAAGATGGTGTTTCTTATGCTTATGGGGTGATGATGGGCCAGGCTATGGTTGTTTAACATTATTTACTGTCCTTTTGCCCTTTTAAAAATATGCTTTCTTACAAATGGATGCTCAGGGTACACCACTGATTTTTAAACAGCTCAGTATTTCATGTTTAAAACTAGGTCTCTAAACTCAGGAAGGCTGGCTGGGAGCCCAGCTGACAGGTGGGCTCACCATGTTACCACAGCAGCCATAGCCTAAGCCTGGCCTGTCACCTGACAGGTGGGTCTGATGATGAATGTAAGATCTTTTCAGCAACAGACCTCCCTGAATCAGCTGGATGGTCAGACTCACAACCTTCAGGTGTGACCCTAAA
The DNA here is from genome assembly GCA_004027595.1 of Dinomys branickii. Classification (NCBI taxonomy): domain Eukaryota; kingdom Metazoa; phylum Chordata; class Mammalia; order Rodentia; family Dinomyidae; genus Dinomys; species Dinomys branickii. The sequence continues at coordinate 45,790 of PVLD010006651.1, read as the reverse complement.
GCGCCGTGGAAGGAGCAATTTCTAAAGATACTCATAGAAAGCAAACCAGTATAAGAAAGAGCTCACATGGTCTAATAAACACATAGCTATCACTTCATTTATACTTCATAGCTCCACACACCATTGCTCCTGTGAATAAGCTATCACCCTGCCTGGAGTGGAGCGTGCAGAAAGAGCGACTGTGACAGCTGACAGGTGAGGCAAGTGAACTCGCAGTGCAAGCGGCTTTCTGATCTTGGGCCAGTGGGTCTCACCTGTCAGCAGTTGTGACAGCACAGGGCTCACTGCCAAGAGCAGGAGCCCTGCGACTCTGACATGGCAGATGGGAGTCAGATATAATAGTTGACACGTGAGATGGGCAACCAGGGAACATCCTCCTGCATTTTCCAGGGGAAAGGTTTGCATAAAAGGCTGGTGACTTCACCCGGCTATCCCAGTGGCTAGACCATCTTGTGTTGTTCCAACCAAATGGTAAAGCCTGAAAGGCTCAAATGATATAAGCAGACCTATTATCTGACAGCTATTTACAGATATTTTTTCTTCCTCAGATCAGCCCTCCAAAATAATGCTCAATGTATGGCAGAGGAGGAACCAAGGATCAGCTGACTGAAAATCTCAGAACTAGGCAGTTACGAACTAGGGGAGATAGGATCAGACACAGACCTGAAAAAGCTGAGCTGTCTCCAAATTTGTGTTGCTGGCTTTCTAGAAATTTCTTAATTCTGTAACTGAGTCAGTCATTTCTGCTTCACTTTAGTAGTGAGAGGGAGGATCTAAAAATAAAAGGGAAACATAGATTGAAAAATAATCAAAAAGATTATTCCATGTTCCTTTCTGCTTTATACAGTAATTAAATTATTAAATATGAATAGAACATTTTTTCTTTAAAAAGTCAACTTCTACCAGGCAATTGGCAAAAGATTTTTCAAGTACCAAACCTAAACATGAACAGGTATAAATTTAGAAGTTCTTTAAAAGCGTGATATACAATTCATGTGCAACATAGATGTCACTGGATGAAAGGAAAAAGTATATATCCTTTTTAAAAGCTTTAATATCTTTTTATACTCTAAAGGCTGACAAAATTCACCTTAGGAAGAAAACCGCTCTTTAGTTTGGGAAAATATCTTACTGGAACTTTTGAACATACAAAGAGTGATCAGAGAGTATGGTGAATGTTAAATTTAAAAAAATTACAAGACACATTGCCATTAATGGCCTTCAGAACCCTTGCCCTGGTTTTGACCACATTTCTCTCACTGTTCATGCCACTTTGTGAAGCTGACCTGGAAACCCTTTTGTGAGTGTCTCCAGTTACACTGTCGTGGCTGCCTCAGCGTCCCAAATCCATTCAAAACATTTACCTTTTATGGCTATTTTGGCTTTGGGGAAGAGCCAAATGTTGCATGGTGCCAGATCTGGCGAATAAGGTGGATGAGAACCCACCATAATGTTTTCCCAAGCCTGTCTTCCTGGCGGATGGCACTCGGTGACAGCACTCGCCATATTTTTTATCACACCTCATAAAGATACTTTGTAGAGCCAAGAGTCTATATGGCACAGGAGAGTTTAAAAACTGCAGAGCTAAACTGTGTGTTTTTTTAAAGTAGCTTTTTAGGGTGGGGAAGGCCCAAGATGTAGGAGCTGAGAAGGCAAGGGAAGAACGGACTGAGAGCAGAACCCAGGGCTTAGATTAGCCAGCAGAGAGGACATGTGTTAACTTAGTTCAGGGAAAGGAAGACATTCACATGGATGAGTTTAGGCGGCAGCAGTGATGTTAAGTACCAAATTTAGGTTTCCCTTCGTTGGTCCATGATGTGCTTATGATGGAAAGCTGGTTTTGTCAATTCTCTTAACACGCAACTGTTCTGGGTTATCAGTGTCATAGGCTCTTTAAAGCAAATGGCCTCAGAGAAGGCCAACAAAGGGAGGGAGCACAGCCCACGCTCTGACAGGAGCATGGCAGCATCTGCGTGAGGAAGAACTGACATCTCTTACGATTTCTAGAAGGGACCAGTGCATTCAGGAACTCAGAACTCCAGGGTGGGACTGAGGGTGTAGGTGTCTGCCAAGATATTGTGCAACGGCAATACATCTTTTGTGTTGTCCTTTCACAATGTCACACTGTCTCTTCTCTGTGCAAATTATTTCCTTTATGATCCTTTATTTCCTTAGGATCTCATTCTACATCATGACTTTAAATACTGTCAATGTGCTGGTATTTAAAGCTAAGGTTCAACTCCAGTGTCTCCCCTAGTTCCCTAGTATCTCCACCTGACTATGTAACAGACACCTCAAACCTACTGTCCCCGGTATTATCCTGCTTATTTTCTAATCCCTCTCCAACATATGACTTTTCTTAAAGTTCCCCGTCTCAGGTGTTACCAGCCTCAAATCCTTCCTAATAGTGATCCCACCTCAAAAATGTATCTTTTTCAAATGGGAAGAGGATCAAGAGATGGAATGAGGGAGGAGGCAGCAAGAGAAAGGGGATGGAAAAATAACTGAGATGAGATATGCGCATAACAAACTCCCCACAAAGAATGTCATCACTATGTAAGGCAAGTGTGTCCTAATCAAAATAAAAACTGCAAGTATGTATTTCAAATCCAACTGCTTTATAAAATCCTCACTGGTAATACTGCAGCCTCTGCCTGGATTTCCACAATAGCCTATCAATACAATTCTGTTTTCACCTTTGTCTCTCTCTCTGGCACACCTACCCTCTGCCTCTCAATCCCTTCTCCACCAAGCAGTGAGGCTGAGCAATCGGCTTTTGCTCTTTACCCTTTAATAACTTTCTTGAAGAGGCAGGCTTGTATTTCTTCCCAGGCATTTTGTATCTCAGAAGCAAGCACAGATCTTGGCACAGAGTGAGTGTTTAATAATATCTGTTTGTTCACTGGCTAGATACATGTAATATTTTCTATTTGTGAAGGAAGGCAGGAGTTGGGGAGGTGTGTAGTACTAAAGAAGGTGCTATGTACTCTTCAGCAGCTTTCTTTTCAAGGCTAATTTCTCAGCAAACATAGGATTATGTTTTAACAGTTTCTGAGAACTGGTAGCAAATGGCAGAAAATCTGTACATTAGCAACATAGACAACTTCATGGCTCAGGAAATGAGAAAATGCAAAATTGTGATAGCATAAATAGGGGTTTTATGTATATATAGCTTCCTCTTAGCCCAATCTTGTGTTTATTGAATATTCATTGGGGTATGTTAGAACAGTGAACAATATTTTATGAGTTTGGCAAAGGGATAAAGAGCTGAATGGTTTATGCTTTTGCCACCAAGAAAGCACCATAAAATGCGCCCGAAGTATATCTTCAGTGTACAACAATTAAAGGTGATTGAAAGCAGATTTATGTCACCTGCTTCTATTGGTTCAGATTACGCTGGCATTTGGGGCTCCTCAGTGCCTAACAACAGAAATTTTACAAAGACCTATCCTTTTGTGTGCGTCTTCCGATCTTTTCCTTTACATACGCTACCTGATGTCTTCTAATCACTGCATTTCCCTTCTCCATGAAAGCTGGGAAGTCCAAGGGCATGGCAGCAGCATCTGGCATGAACCTTGTGCTGCATCATAGCAGAGCAGAAAGACAAATTCACAGCAGGAAGCAGAGGAAATCAAGTTGAACTCATCCTTTTAATCAAGAACCCACTCCTGGATTCCTGACGCACTCTCATAACATTAATCTATTCGTTGAGGCAGGGCTCTCATGCCCTAATCCCCTCTTAGAGTTCCCGACTCCTGACATTGTTGCGTACCAGCTTAGATTTGACATGAGTTTTGCAGGAAACATTAAGACCATAACAACTTCCTTCTGAATTTGGAACTTTTAAAATATTATTAATCTAGTGGAATTTATATGCTGTGATAAGAAAAGTCATAGTAGCAGCAATTATGTCTGTCCTTCAGCTATTTGTTAAGGTGTTTTTTGTATGTTTGTGATACATTATAAATACATTCTTTATGGGGAATCAATCAGTGCGTGTAAATATCACATCTTCATTGTTTTTATTTCCCCTTCTCTCTTTTCTCCCTCCACACTTCCCCATCCCTAAAGCCCCTTCCCATTTTCACAAAGTCTTTCTTCCTGTAGTATTTTGCTTACTGTAGCAGCACTTATGGAACATTGAAGCAAGTCTGGCACACACTAGGCACTTAACACACTTTGAATAAATGAATGAGTGGCTGTGGAAATGAATGATGATAAAAAGACTTAGTAGAATTTACACTTGATGGGCTAGTTTATAGACAGATGTAAAACTTCAACGTGATTTGAATAGGATGTTCCGAGTATCCAATAATTTTACTGTGATAATGCATTGAGAACGGTTTATGATAAAGGCCATAATCTTGTCACAAAGCATATGATCACTACCTAATATAGTTTTTGAAATCTTGCCGGTGAAAATTATCAATAAGGAGTCATTTTTATCCTAATTAAATCTGACTTGTTTTATAACTGTCTTATAATTGTGTTTTAAGTGTTGTTAACAGATTTCATCATTTATCTAAAATATTGCCAAAAAACAGAGGAGCAAGACATGGCACTGATGCCTTGCAGAGCTCTGATATGACACATGTCAATTCTGCCCACAGCCCTGTGGCTAAAACTAATTCCATGGTCAGGCCCAGCACCAGTGTGATGCTAATGTCCACTTCGTATCCAGAAGAAATCACAGCACTGTCCCACGATTTAGGCTGAGTACATACCAAAACTTTGAGAGTATGTGACTTGTGCAATCACATGGGGGTCACTTGCTTATACTGGAAAAGTCCCAAGGTATAGTTTCATGTTCTGCTGTTGTGGTCTTGAAATCTCTAATTTTTTAGAACAAGGACTCCGGGTTGTAAACGTGGTAAAGGGCATGGCCAGCCCAATGGGTTAAGGCTGAGAGAGGGAAGAACAGTAACAATAATGGACCTACCATTACAAGACACACATTCCACAAGGTGCCTTCTACTGTGTCTTTTTGAGACAGGGTTTCACGATGCAGTTCAGTCTGGGCTTGACCTTGAACTCACATTATAAAAAGAAGTCAAGTAACAGAATAAGGAAAGCAAGATGCTGACTAATGGAAGAAAAGGCAAAGTGTTAAAGGAAATGAGAAGCAAATAGAGTAGAGAAAAAGGAGAAAAAACAAAAATGGAAAATGTTTAGAATGGGAGTAGAAGTTTAAAAAGCCTGAGTAGAGACTGACAGAAGAAAGAAGAAAATTTTAATCAAACTAAATTGACCATAATTAAACCACGACCCTCACCTACTCAGGTAACTTTGAACCTTTTATCATTTTTTGATGATGAATCAAATTTGGGAAAATGACGTTTTGAATTTATCCAAAAAATCATGTCTTAATTTACCCAGAGAACCATGGAAGACTTAGCCAGGAGCACAAAGCTGAGCCGAGCTGACCCCAGCCAGCACCAGTTTGCCCTGGTGAATGCTCAGGCACATGAACAAGCCCAAATAACCAGAGTTTTGAGCTACTGAGATGGTTTGCTGCACAACAAAAGCCAGCTAAATGGAAACACAGTTCGCCTAAGAAAACCTACCTGATTCTTAACTGTTGATTCTTTCTAATTCCTCTCTGACTGAGTCACACTGTAGTCCTTTTAGTTATTCTGTCAGAACCCTAATACTGTGTCCCACCAATTCAGAACTTCAAATCACATTCAAAAGTGCACACACATTGTCTGTTCCTTCAGCTTCACCCTAGTGAACCATGCCACAAAAAGGGGAGCACCGGTGTTTCAATGTATATGCTGTGATGATGCCTTTTGTCCAGTATCTTATTTCTACTTTGGGTACTTTCTGAACAATCTTTGATCCAGCAGTCAGAGTGACCTTTAAAAAGTCCCAATCACTTCACATCTTTCCCATTTTTATACCCTTTTTGACAATATTTGGACTATTATGATTAGTCCAATAACTGGAGTATTATGATTTGGACAGATGTCCCCAAAAGATACAATTGTTAAAGTCTTTGTTTCCAGAGTGGTGCTCACTGGGAAATTGTGGCAGCTTTGGGAAGTGTGGCTCAGTGGAAAGTCTGTAGGTCATTGAATTCCTTTAGATACATAATTGGAGGCAGGGTGGCTGGTATGTTAGTCAGCTTCCCATCACTGCAACAAAATACCTGAAAAAGAAATCAGCAACTTAAAGGAGGACAGATTTATTCTCACTCATGGTTTTAAAGCCTTCAGTCTGTGATGGCGGGCTCCACTGTTTCAGGCCTGAGGAGAAGCAGAATAGTTAGAACATGTGGTGGAAGGAAACAAAGACAGACTGAAAGAGTAGATCAGAGAGAAAAAGACAAGAAATGAAATAGGATCCTCAGTGGCACACTTTCATGACCTTTCCACTAGGGTCCATCTCCTAAATTTTTGTTGCTTCCCAATCATACCATCTAATGAATTATAAGTTCATCGATGGATGAATCTACTTAGCAAGTTGAAGCCCTAGCATCTAATCACTTTTCAAAAGCTCTGCATCTGAATGCACAAGCCCTTTGGAGGACATTTGAGATTCAACCACAATAGCTGGATTATATGATAGTTCTATTTTTAATTTTTCTATGGAATTTCCACACTGTTTTCATAGTGACTGCACTATGTTATACTGACACAAACACTGTGTAAAAGTTCCAGTTTCTCCATATTCTCTTCAATATTTGTTGTCTTTTTTTATTGTAGTCATTCTAAAATGTATGATATGATATTTTTATTGTGATTTTGATCTATGTTTTGTGATGATTAGTGATATTGAGTATTTTTCATACATCAGTGACTGTTTGTATGTCATTTTTAAAGAGAAATCTACTTTAAGTCTTTTGCTAATTTCCTAAATATAGGAAATTCTTATATATTTGATTCTAAATGCTTAAAGATGACATTTTCTCCTGTCCTACAGGATGCCTTTCCATGCAGGTGATTGTTTCTGTTGCTATGCAGAATGTCTCACCTGTACAAAAAACTGGAAAAGAAAAAAAAAAGATGACCCTTGTTATTTCACCAATTTAAGTTTATAAATGCAACACTTTTCATGTAATCTGAAAGTTGGATATTATTGGTAAGCTTTATTATTAGTAATAGTTTCACCAAGATTATTTTGTTAATGATTTGTATTTTGTGTCAAAGTTATACAAATATAATAGTATAATTAAGAGTTTTAATTTTTTTCTGAAGCTAAATCATCCTCATTTTTGGTTTCTATATTTTGGTGCATCTGCTTTTTGGGCAGCTAATACATTTGAATACTTTTTCCTGGAAATAGTTTCAGCAGTAAACTTTTTAAACATTGATTTTTAGAGATTGTCTTCTATGAGTAGTTGGCTGGATATAGTACTTGTGAGTTTTATCTTTTTCCTCATTTGCTCTAAAGAAGTTGATCTATTGGCTTCTGGCATTAAATATTATGGAAAATTTGAAATCTACCTGATTTTTCATCTTTCATATGTGTACTATTTTTTCTTCCTGAAGGTTTACAGGAATCTTTATTCTTAAAAGTTGTTTTTCTTTTCATTTTTTATTTTAAACATTAAAAAACTAACAAAACAACAATGAACACAAAATGAAAACAACACAAAAACAATAGACGCAATACATGACCTCAAAACAAAATGATAGGAATTAACAATGGTTGCTACATTACATACTGTTATCTTCAACGAAGTTTCTCAGTCCACCAGACTTAAGAATGTAAGATTGTTCAAACAATCAAACAGTATGAAGTAGTAAAAAAAATTGGAAATTATCTAGAGCATTACCATACAAGATGGTAGGAGTTCAACAATTGTTCTTATACTGCATATTGTTGTTTTCAGATCAGTCATTCTGATTACCAGATTCAAGCCTGCAGGGTTGGTCAAGATAAAAGAAAATTTTAAGCATTGACTTTTCCTTGCAGTAAACCACAGACATCAGCAATACACCTGGCCCAGATATCCTAATATATATATAGTTTTTAATTTTAAAGAGAAAAGAAAAAAAAAACAAAATAACAAAAACAAATACATAAACAAAACAGCGTAGAGAACAATAAAAATGATAAAGAATTTCAAAACAAAGTGATAGGATATTAACAATGGTTGTTACAATGCACAATGTTATCTTGAGAATGGTTGCACAAATAACCAGATATAGGCATGTAAGACTGATCAAACAATTACACACTAACAATTCCTTTCAATAAGCCAACAGATATTAGTAGCACAATTATCCTAGATACCCTATGTGTATGTATGTATTTTGTTCACTTTCTTCTTTCTTTTTCCTCACCCCTCCTTCATCCCAGTTGTTCCTTCCTATTTGAGCAGTTTCTTTTCCCTTTCGCAATATCTCTTGTACATTTCAGATTTTGTTTACTCTTTTAGGTTCTTACAGTAGGGAGGAAATACAAAGTTTACACATGTGAATTATTTCACTTATGAGTATGGTCTCTAGTTGCATCTATTTACCTAAAAAGCATTTAGTTTATCTTTCTTTATAGCTGAGTAATGCTCCATTATATAAAAATAACATATCTTCTTTCTCCATTTCTCAGCTGATAGAAATTTGGGTTGTTTCCAAGATTTAGCTATTACAAATTGCACTGTTAAATACATGGGTGAACATATATCGCTGTGGTATGATGTTTCAAATTCTTTTGGAAAAATACCTAGGAGGGGAATAACTGGGTTGAATGGGCTCTAATCCCAGTTTACTGGGGATCTCCAGACTGATTGCACCAGTTAACACATCCACCAACAGAGGAGAAGAGCTCCTTTTCCCCACAGCCCCTCCAGCATTCGTTACGGGTTGATTTCTTCATCATAGCCACCCTTTCTAGGGTGAGATGGAATCTCAGTGTTCCTTTCTTATTCCAAAGAGAGCTATTCTTTCATGATCACTAGCTGCAATACTGTCTTCCAGGTCTGAAAGTCTGTCTTCCATTGCATTCGAACAGTTCTAGTTTTCAGTGGAATTTTAAATTTTCTTAATGTCTCTTTGAATCTATTTCATGCATTCTAACCCTTTGCTATACTGTTCACTCAAGGTTTCCATCATTTTTCTGTGCTCCGGTATTTTTTTATCTATGTCTTCTCGTGATATGTCCAGCAATTCTTTCATTGTGGTTGTCATTTCCTTTTTACCTGAGCAGTTATTTCCGATCTGATTTCCTCTATAGCATGATGTAGTTGGTTCTTTACTTCAGTTGCCATCATTTCACAAATTTCAGGTGTGTGACTTCCATGTTCTTCCATGTTGATATTTTCTGGACTTGTTTTGGGTGGGGTGTTTGGCTGAGATTGCAGTTTGCTTCTTCTTTTTGTCATTTTCAAATCCTCCTAGGTGTCCAGGGATTTAGGTTCATTCCTGAGATGGTGGTGGGAGCTGGAGACAGGGGTCTCAGGCTCCTGCACAGCTCACTGAGGCTTCCTGAGTCTAAAACATCTTGCTGGGCTGGTGGCAGAGGGCAGAGCCTAGATTCCCAGGCGGCTCACCAAGGCTTCTTGGTCCAAGAAATCTCCACATGATGGTAGCAGGAGGTGGAACCAGAGGTTTAAAAGTTGTTTTTCAGCTGTCTGTATCTTGATATTTATGTCTTTAGTTTAATCCACTTTTATATATATTTAACCTAGTTATTTGTGACTTAATTTTAAATGCTTTTCTTATAAGGTATAACTATGGCTGTATGGATGATTTCTTTTTTCAGAAATTTAGTGTACTTGATATATCATTTCACCTGTCACACAAGAAACCCAATTGTGTTTTCAGTATGTAAGGTTTGTGTTTCATAAAATTTATATAGGTCCAAGTTTATAATATATTAGTTGAAGAAAATAGAGGAACTATAAAGAGGTTCTTTGTTCTAAGTAAATTGTTTATTATTAGTTTATTAGTACAGTATAGATATACAAAACGATCACACACATCATAGGGGATTTGTACCTGTACACGATATATCTTGATCCATCACTTTCTCCCAATCCCCTCACCCCCCTTCAACCCCTCTTCCTCCCATTTACAAAGCTTTGTTTCCATTTTTCCTTCTTTTCTAATTTTTCCCTTCCTCCCTTTCCTCCTCCCTAGTTCCCCTTTCTTTTTGAACATTTTCCTCCTATTTCATGATATCTATTATACATTTTGATTCTTATTTATACTTTCAGCTTCTCAAACCAGAGACACGATGCAATATTTACATGATTGTCCAGATTACTTCATTTAAGTGTATGGTTGCAAGTTGCATCCATCTACCTATACAAGTCTCAAGTTTATCCTTTTTATGACACAGTAGTACTCCATCACATAAAAAACATACCTTTTTATCTATTCATTTGTTGACAGGCATTTGGGTTGCTTCTAAAATAAGCCAATACAAACTATACTTCTATAAACATGAGGGCACATATATTGCTGTGGTATGATGCTTTTAATTTTTTCAGAAGAAAGAAAATAGCTGGATAGAGTGGAATGTCTAGTTTTAGTTTTTTGAGGAAACTCCACATTGATTTCCACAGTGGTTGTACCAACCTATTCTCCCACTAACAGTGAAGAAGGGCTCCTTTCCCCCCATATCCCACCAGCATTTGTTACTAGTTGTTTTCTTGATAATAACTAGTCTTTCTGGAATGAGATGGACTCTCAGCATTGTTTTAATTAGCATTACTCAAATGACCAGTGATGTTGAGCATTTTTCCAAATATCTATCTCCCATCTGTACTTTTTTCTGACAAGTGTCTATTCATCTCAGATGCCAATTATTGGATTGAGTCTTTAAATTCTGGGAGTCTGATTTTTTTTAGTTCTTTTTATGTTCTAGATATTAGCCCTTTGTTGAGGAACAGTTGTCTAGAATATTTTCTCACTCTGTGGGTTGTCTTTTTACTCTGTTGTTTTGCTGTGCTAGTCTTTTTAATAAGATGAGATCCCAGTGTCTGATTGTTTGTAGTATTTCCCATGAAACTGGGGTTTTGTTCATGCAGTCTTTGCCCACACCTATGTCTTCAAGAATTTTACCTATTGTGTCTTCAAGCACATTTTGTGTTTCTCTTTTAATGTGCAGATCTTTGACCCATTTCCATTTTAGTTTAGTGCATGGTGAGAGATATAGATCTAGTTCAGCACGTTGAAAGCCAGTTTTTCAAACACCATCTATTAAAGAGGCTCTCTTCCTTCCAGTGAATGTATTTGGCTCCTTTGTCAAATATAAGGTGGCTGAGTGTGTCTGAATTACTTCTGCATCTTGTAATCTGTTCCATTGATCCTCAGGTCTGTTTTACTTTTGTCAGCATCATGCTGTTTTTATCACAGTAGCTCTGTGGCATAATTTCAATCAGGGACTGTGATGTCCACTGACTTGCCTTTGTTGCCCAGAATTGTTTCCATTACTCTAGATGGATTCTGGTTCCAAATGAAGTTTAGAAGTGTTTTCTCTAGTTCAGTGAGGTATGCTGATGTTGTTTTGATTGGGACTACATTAAATCTGTATAAGAATTTGGGGCTTATGACCATTTTCAATATATTAGTTCTTACCACACAAGAACAAGGAATATATTTCAATTTTCTGATACCCACTTCAATCTCTGTTTTCAGAGTACCACAGTATTCATTGTAGAGATCTTTTATTTCTTTGTTAGATTGACTCCTAAGATTTTCATTTTGGGGGATATTTTTGTGAAAGATGCTGTTTCCCTAATTTCTTTCTCAGTGAGTTTGTTATTTGTGTGCAGGAATGGTATTGATTTTTGAGTGCTGACTTTGTATCCAGCTATACAACAGAATTGATTATTAAATCTAGAAGTCTTTTGGTGGAGTTTTTGGTGTCTTCTATTTAGCGTATCATGCCATCTACAAATAATGATAATTTAACTTCTTCCTTTCCTATCTTTACTCTTTTTATTTCTTTTCCTTGTCTAATTGCTCTGGTGAATGTTTCTAGAACTGTGTTGAATAGAAATGGTGACAGTGGACAACCTTGTCTATTCCTCATTTCAGAGTCAAAGCTTTCAGTTTTCAAAAACAGCATAACATTTGGCTTTTTGTTTGTCATAGATGTCTTTTATCAGATTTAAAAACCATCTATTACAATTTTCTGTTGGGTTTTTAATCATTAATGAGTGTTAGATTGTGTCAAATGCTTTTTCTGCATCTACTGAGATGATCATGTGATTTTTGTCTTTGGCTCTGTTAATATGGTGTACTACATTTATTGATTTTCACATGTTGAACCATCCTTGCACCCTATAATTAATTCTACTTGGTCAGAGTATATAATCTTGATGATTTGCTGCATTCTGTTCTCCAGTATTATATTGAGGATTTTTGCACCTATGTTAATTAGGGGGATTGGCTTGTAGTTCTCCTTTCGTTTGGGTCCTTCTCTGGTTTTGGTATCAGGATAATGCTTGTTTCCAGGAATACTTTGGAAGTATTTCTTCCCTTGCAGTTTCTTAAGGAGTTTGAGCAGTTGTGGCATTAGCCCTTCTTTAAATTTCTTATAGAATCCAACAGTAAATCCATCAGGACCTAGGTTTTTCTTTGTTGATAAGTTTTTAACTAATTTTTTAATTTTATTGATCGATATTTGGTTATTTAGAATTTTATATATTGTTAAGACAACTTCGATAGTTCATACGTGTCTAGACATCTGCTCACTTCTGTGTTTTTTATTTTACTAGAGTAAAGGTCCTAGAAGCAGGCATTAACGATCTCCTGGATTTGTGCAGGCTCCTTTGTGATTTCACTATTTCATTCCTAGTTGCATGAATTTGAGTCTTTTTTTCTTTTTCTTTTATTGATAAGGTTGGATAAGGGTTTATTAATTTTATTTAATCTTTCAAAGAACCAACTCTTTGTTTCATTGACTCCTTTTACCATTTTCTTATCCTAATTGCGTTAATTTCTGCTCTGAGCCGTACAATTTTCTCCCTAGTATAAGCTTTGGGCTTCGCTCGTTCTCCTGATTTTAGAAGCTTGATGTTTGACAGTAAGTTGTTCATTTAAGCTCATTCTGTTTTCCTGATATGAGAATTGCTGCTATAATTTTCCATCTGAGAACTGCTTTCATGTATCCCGTAAGTCCCAGTATGTTGTATTGGCATTATAATTTAGTTGTAGATACTGTTTAATTTCTTCTTTACTTTCATCTATGACCCATCAGTTGTTCAGTAGGGTGTTATTTAATTTTCATGCATTTCTGGAGATTTATAGTTTCTTTTGCTATTGATTTCCAGTTTCATTGGACTATGGTCAGATAATATGCATAGGATAATTTCAAACCCTTTGTATTTACTTAAGCATGTTCTATGGTCTAGATTGTAGTCTATTTTGGAGACTGTCCAATATGTAACTGAGAAGACTGTGTACTCTGATGCTGTGGGGCGAGACACTCTGTAGACATCTACTAAATCCATTTTTGCACAGGTTTGGTTGAGTTCTTTTATTCATTAATTTTTTGACTAATCTATTTGTGACAGTATGATAAGGTCCCTGATTACAATTGTGCTAGTGCTTAATTGATTTTTCATGTCTATTAATATTTGTTTTATGTAATTGGGTGCACCTGTATTTGGTGAACATATATATATATATATATATATATATATGATTATTATCACTTCTTCTTGTAGTTTTCACTTAACAAGTATGTAATGACTTTTTAAAATTTCTTTTGATTAGTCTTGGTTTGAAGTTCACACTGTCTGCAAAGAGAATACCTACCTCTACTCTTTTCTGGCTCTCTGTTATGTGGGGTATTGTGTTTCATACTTTTACTTTCAGTTTATGAATTTCTTTTTCCATTAAATGTGTTTCTTGTATACAGCTTATTGTTTAATCTTGTTTCTTGATCCATCCTGCCAGCCTGTTTCTTTTGAGTGGTGAATTTAAAAATACACTGATGTTCAGAACTGGTATGTATTAGTTTATCCTTGTCACATTATTTTCCTGCTATTGGTTTCCTGTTTTTCTCCTCTGCTTAATTATTTGGTCTGTCTGGAGGCTTCTTTCTATTGGTGATTTTGGAATTGTAGTCTTTGGTATTTCTTTGTAGAGCATCCTTTATAACACTTTGTAGATCTGGTTTGGTGGTCATGTATTTCTCTAGTTCTTTGCCATGGAAGTATTTTATTTCTCCATTACTTTGAAAGATAATTTTGCTGGATATATCAATTTGTGTTGGAATTTGTTTTCTTTTAGGATTTGAAATACTTTGCTCCAAATTCTCCTTGGCTTAAGGGTTCAGGTTGAGAAGTCTGCTGTGAATCTGATAGGACTTCCTTTATAGTGACATTTTTCTTTTCTCTAAAAGCTTTTGATATTCTGTTCTTGTGCTGAATTTCTGCAATCTTGATTATTATATGCCTTGGTGTAGATTTATTTTGGTCACGAATAATTAGAGCTCTAAATGCCTCACTTACTGTATGTCTATTTCTTTTTCCATGCTTGGGAAGTTTTCTGCTGTTAGTTCCATGAATAGGTTTTTCATGTCCTTTGTGCTGACTACTGCTTTTTCATTGGTTCTGATGAATATTATGTTGCTCTTTTTTGCATCATCTTTCCGCTGTTGGGTTTTTTTTCATGGTCTGTTGCCATTTTTAAAATGTCTTTCTTTTCATGGTCAGTAACTGCAACTCTGTCTTCTACACCTGATATTCTGTCTTCACTTTCATTCAATTGGTTTTGCAAACTTTCAATGGGATTTTAATTTCCTGGATATCTATTTTAATTTGTTTCAGGGATTTCATTTGTTTCCTATTTTGTATATTCATGGTTCCCATCATTTGCCTATGCTTCTCTATCTGTTTATCTAATCTAGATTGCTGAGAATGTCCTTCCTTATGATCATCATCTCTCTTTTTTTTAACCTTAGTTATTATTTCTTTTCTGATTTCCACTATAGCCTCATACATTTGTGTTTTCTAATGTCTGCTGCTATTATGCCTGAATTTTCATGTGGTGGCTTCTGATTTCCTCTATCTCATCGTCTTCTGGATTTGTCCTGGGCAAGCTGGAGGTCTGAAGTTATGTTTTGCTTCTGTGTCTAATCATTATCTATTTTTCTAATTTTGTTTTATATTCTGTGTTAATGCTTATAAATTTCTTATAGTAGATAGCTGTATCATTAGTATTGGGGCTTTGCTAGAAAATGTCTGTTCTTTAGAGATGTCTTCTAGGTATAGGTGATTCTTGATCTGTGTGTCTGTTTGAAGATCCTGCCTTTCCGGTGCATTAAAGATGAGATGTTGCTATTTGGCTCAGCACCTTGTCCTTGGTACTGGACTATGGTGATTGTTATTTCTCCAGACAGTTGCAGTGTTTTCATACAAGGGAGAACAACTGATTACAACAGGTATGACATCCTGCCTAAAGCAGTGCAGGTAGGAGTAACAATAGCATCAAGTATAGCCCAGAACCTGACAAACTGTGTTAACTATTAATTTGGTACTTTTTTCCCATAGGGACAAGATCTAAAGTTCTATAACAAAACCCAGTATAATTAAGAAACTGTATGCAAAGAGTTTCCCCTTAGTAGAGTGATTTTACCTTGTGTTGGGGGAATTTAAGAGGGATAGGACACAAAAAAGAGAGGTAAATAAAGAGAAATATAGTAGAATCCAGGCTGGAGGACAAAAGATGATCATGCGAGCTTTAAGAAAATGGAAAAGGAGGCAGGAGACAGAGAATGAAGGAGAAAGCAAAAGATTATTGAAGCAAACCAGAAATAACTCAAGACAATGTGCACTCACATGAAAATATTGTAAAATCAGAAAGAAAGAAAGAAAGAAAGAAAGAAAGAAAGAAAGAAAATGAGCAGAACAAAAATAAAGTTAAAGACCTAGATAACCTAAATACAAAAATAAAACCACCAGATGGAGAAAATAATATAAAACAAACAAACAAACAAACAAAAAATTCCTCTGGTGCCCACAGTTCTGTGGTAGTGTTCAAGTCAGATGCTGAGCCTGCTGGGTAACCTAGGTAGGTCTGCAGTAGGGTTAGTGCTGGGCGTGGGGCTGACTTTGGGCTCTGGGTGTTGGGGCTGAGGCCTCGGTCTTCGGCCAGTACCTTTGTGTCCCTTGGTGACCCACCCACCCCATGCCCCCTTTGTCTGTGTTTTGCCCTCCCAGTTACTGTGGGGCCCTTCCACAAAGACAGCCCAAGGCTGTTCCCAATCTAACTTACAGTTGGCTGCTCCTGGTCCTTATACAGTTTCCTCTGCTCCGCTTCCGCGGGCATGTTTGTGTCTTGTCATCCTGCTTGTTGCAGGATGCGGGGAGGTGCGGTGCTGTGGGCTAACTCACTCCTGCCCCTGCAGCGGAGATAGCCTGTCCCAGCTCAGTCCTCTACCATACAGCAAGTGCCAGCCTCCCGCTTGTTGCTGCGCTGAAGAGCAGTGCTGCTTAAATTCTCTCAAGCCGCTGGTTGCAGGGTAGAAGGGGCTATGCTGTTGCATCCTCTACCTTCACCTGCTCTGCCACAGCCGGTGCAGACCCTAACCTGACTGACTCACTGGTTCTGCTGCTGCTAGCAGAGGCAGCTCAAGGCTGCTCCGTCCTGCTACCCTTCCCCAGCGGGGAGTTCCACTGCTGTTTAAATTCCCCACGTCTGGGTCCCTCTCTCAAACCAGCGGTGGAAGGACAGGAAGGGCTGTGTGCCACTTCTGCTGCACTCCCTAACCTTGTCGCTAGGAGTTCCAGTCAGCTGCCAGGGCGTGTGACAGAAAAAGTAAAAAAACAAAAATAAAAACTGATAGCCGTTTTGGAAGAGAGAAGTAAGTGAAATTTGCTGCCAGGCTGCCGCATCCTCCGTGTGGAGGAAGGCAAAAGAGACACCGGGCCTTAGATCCCGCGGCGCTCCTGTTTGGCCTGAGCGGGCCACACTATATGGGAGACTTCTCAGTATGGTGGTTCTCGCTAAGCACGCAGCCAGCAGCGCCGCCGGCAGCCCTGTAGGCTGGATCACCATTTTATAAAGTCGTCTATCTATGTTTTGCTTCTCCTGTTTCACAGATGGATTGTGACATCTGTTATGTGTATCCTTTCCTTCCCTCCAATTACCTGTGGTTTTTGTTGATTTTTCTTTGGGTTGCGCCAGTGTGGCCTCTCCTCCCTTCAGCCCTGTTGTCTAGGTAAATTTCTAAATATTTTCATGTTCTGACTGACTCCACAACCAGAGAGAATAGTACAAGAATGTACAAAAGGACTTGGATTTGCCTTCAAAGAGCAGAAACTGAGTCCAGTACATGTCTGTATGCTGGCTAACCAAAAAGCGTATGAATAGTTCTGTTGTATGCTTAATGATAAACATACACACATGTAAACATACATCTCTTTTCCAGATGAAAAAAATGAAACGGAGTTTAGTATCAAGGTCAAATAATGCCCCACACAAATGAGGCAATGAAAATTTACTGCCCGTGAGAATGAACTGGGATTTAAAGTCAAAGCACTGAGAATACAAAGGCTTTGTCTTAAGCACCATGTTTTTAAAGACTCATCAATAAGAAATCAATACAAATAAAACAGTTCTGGCTGGTGGTCAAGGGTAAGATGAATTATGATTCTGTTCTCAAGATTAATTTTCTGCTTTTTTTCCTTTTAAGTTAGCTTGAACTTTGTGTAGGAACTTAACACACAAAATGTTGATAGAACTTGACTCAAATAGGACAGCTTCGAATATGAGCTTCTCTAAGATTTTGATACCCCATAATCAACCACAGGATTAATAAACCCTAGGTGAGAATTTTAAGTCCCAGTGAGGTCTGAAAATCTGCACTTGAATATGAAAGCAGTGTGTGTTTTGTTAGAAAATTTATTGTGGAAGATTATTCAGGATTTAGGGTGATTTAATTTGTACACAGAAAATAAATACAGGGGGAGAAATTAACCATTGCTACCTCTATATGTAATAGCTAGACACTTTGTTAAGTGACAAGTTTTAGTACAAAACAAAATGCTCCTTATAAAGCTAGTTTACATAAAATAATCATTTATTTCAGTTTTGAATATGATGTGTGCATTTATCTGTGGTTATATTTTTCTGCTAGCAAACACAATAGACATTTATTGTAGAAAGTTAAAAAAAAAACAAAAAAAATACAAGAATGTCAGTTCCACCCATTATTCCATTACCCTTAGATAGTAACTGTTGACATTTTTATGATATCCACATTCATGAAACACCTAACACACAATGGAGGGACTGGCAAGCAGTCATCATTAATGAGCTAGGCCCTTAGATTGCTGTACTAGTACTTTCTGGGAAGAAAAAGAGTTCTTGAAATTTAATTTATATGAGTTGATTTTCATCAGTTCTTTTCAGAATATTCTCTATAGCTTGAAATATAAATAATATATAATATCACTTAAAATGACTTGGCAAGGCACTGGGAGTAAAGAAAAACCCTAAAAGAAAAAAATGAAGCCAGTGAAACAATTGTATTGTAAAGAATCAGTGCTTTTAGACGATGCTCGCTACTGTTCCTAACTACTACATAACAGTAAATAGAAAAGAATACGCTACATGTTTAATCCAATACAGAGATTCCCACACTTCCAAATTCAGACAAGTCATGTGGATCCCTAAGGAGTTTCAGTGTAAACAAAGACCTGATTGTTTGCTACAAAAACTGGATATACAGTTTACCTAGCTTAATATTCTTGAACAACAAAGGGAGGGATTTGGGGCCTAGTGAAGGTTGGGGTCGGTTGATGATCCATGGCTTGAGGCATGGGAAAGACACTCAGGAAAGTGCTACACTGCGGGCAGGAACAAATCACTAAGTGGGTAATTAATGGTGGTAAAAGGAGGAGGTCCTCCCTTCCTCCTTAGGCTTATTCTCACACTGGGGCAGAGCTTATCGCCCTGAGGAAGGTTTTTTCTTTAAAGCCCATTCTTTTTGAAACTTTTGGTCTTTCTGTCGTTTATTGAGCTAGTCTCTAAAGTTCAAGGGGGTCAAAACAGAAGATATCTTCTCCAAGGCATTAAACAGACATTAAAGGAACAAAGCCAGTCTGAAGAGTCTTCACAGGGTCTTCTTCAAAGATTTAATCTACAAAGGAGTTTTTTTTTCACGTAAGATATTTACTTAATGACTTTAAGAGTCCTAATTGATATCTTTTCCTCTTTTGGGAAAAGTTTACAACCAATCAAATTTGAACACATAAATTAACAGCTTAGATAACTCTAAAAGCAAATCCAAAAGTTTGAGAGAAGACAGTTTGTGATAGATGTGTATCTTATCTTGATTCCCTTACCATATTTTTTCAGCAGGATTTTCAAATGGAATTTTCTGAGTACATTAATAAATACTATGTTAATATATTCAGTAAGAGTATGTACAGGGATTTCCAACTTTGAATGTTGTCATGATATTTCAATGTATGATTTGATCATTTTGGAAATATTACAGTTATATTAACGCAATAACTAAGAATATATTGACTAGTATTTATCAATTTAGTCCACAAGATGCTATTATAATGGCACAATATGATTATTTTGCTATGTTCTTACAGTCATATGTGTGTTATAAAAATATCCTTATATTTGAATGATAATGGCATGTATTTTAAGTCATCAAATAAATAATTGTAGAAGAGTAACTTTTTGAATTTTCCATTTTTGCTCATGTGTGTGTATGTTCACATACAGGTACATAGATCATGTGTCTTCATTTAAGAGTAGTGGCTTCTATAAAATTTTATTACATCTCACTGCAGCTTTAAATTGTGAATGGCTTTAAATCAAGTGTATCTTCAAAACAGGGGCAGCTTCTATTAAATTTAATTATGTTTCCCTGCATATTGCACAGTGGAGGTATGGCTGCTAAATGAGGGCATCTTCTATTAAAACAACACAGAAACGAGGCAGGAGAAAGGTGAGGCCCTCATGCTTCTTTGAAATGAATAAAAGTACTGTTGCTTGTCATAGTCACAATCCTCTGCAACCAACTTCAGTAATGTAAGACAAAGCCAAGAAAACTGAATTTTTCATGCTACTTCACTTTTGTTAATTTTCAATATGTTAAATATGAATTCAAATGATTGATATGTAGAAAGTATTTTGCATTATATTTGCATTTCAGAACCATGTGTCAATAATCTCTAGCCACACAAAAGGGATCAAACAGGAAAAGCAGCTTGAAATCATACTTTTTTGTTGAACAAACAAATAAACAAAGAACTCTGGGATGTTCTTTGTAATCCCCAAAGATGAATTTTTAAAATTTAAAATAATAATTTATGATTTGATATCTCATCATACTTTATTGACCCTGTAAGGCTAATTTTTATGAGGACTTGTATTTGATCTTATATGTGTGAAATACTAAAAGTTGGTTTTTTATTGCTGTGGTACAAAAAACAAATGAATGGATCACCTGCAAAGCAAGACTGATACAGAGAGTACCTGTGGGTTCTGAGCACTTATTGGAGATTGATGTCATCAATTCTGGTAATGCACTTTGTTTAAGCATGAGGTTGCTATAGGTGCAGGCTAAGTAAACTGCATAATTTTCCCTACATGTCTTTTGCAATATTTAATAATATATAATTTATTATTACTCTTACAATTATTACATCTGAGACATGAGATGAGGTTGATTACTGCACTATTTATTTCCCTCAAAGATATGGAATCTTTCAAATAAGGAGATGAAATGCCTAGAGAAATAGACCTAATTTCAATACACATTACAAAAGCCCATGTATTCATTTGATGGAATGTTTTCTTCTTTTTATATTTTCCTGCTTTTATCAACTAGGTTCTTTCCTAGAATGGAAGATAAAAGTAAAATTCTGGCCAGACATTTCCTAGCTTGTTTAGAAATAAAATTAACACACCCAGTTGGTGTTTCTTTTGAGATGCGTACCTCTGCAGTGTTGGTTTAGCCTTGAGAATTACTATGCATTGGTGCAGACACATTTAAATGTGAATAAATAAACTTGTGATAAAAGAAGAGATACTCTTGCAACTTGTCTATTTTCTGGGATACATAAAAAGGTATTGAAAACAGGTGTTTGTCTTCAATGCACTTTTACCTTAAAGTAAAAACATTTTGACCCTTTATCAAAAAGTCATATATGTAACTTGTTAATTTTGTTTAGAGCAATGATTTCAGAAATCTTGCCAGATCTTAAAGGTGTACATAACCATACAGAAGGGACGATTTGAAATGAGCATCTACAAATCTGGCTGGAGATTTCTACAGGTAAGAGACATCAAACTTCAGGGGTCCAATTTTTATTCCAGCTGTCTTCACTGGCTGAATATGAGGAAGATTTTCAACAGCAGAGATCCCATTCCCTACATTAGGTCAGATTGAGAATTCTCTGAAAATTTACATTTAGTCATTTGATTTTGTATTATTCAAAATGCATGCTTATTAAAAATCTCACAGGTCATTATATTTTCTGTTAAATTTATCAACACATCACAATTTAATAGGTGTAGCTTGCACAAATGATTTGTAGATTATTTTTCATTTAAAATATGGTCATTGAACTGATAGGCTTGCTGCCCAAGTAAATTACAAATGGAGACGTTCATTAGTAAATTGATGTGAAGGTGGAAGAGGTAAAACCAGCTAAGTGCACAAAGCTTAGCTGAATACTGGTGTAGTGAGGAACCAACATCTGTTACCTACTCACCACTTTTTAATGAGGATCTTTTTCTTCAGTAAATAGGAAAGAATCTTTTCACTAAATAGCAGTAAGGCATTTTATGGAACGAAAGTGTTATACTCATAATCCTGTGTGTGTATGCGCTAAATTGCAAAGCTTTCTGCATCCCTTTTCTACTACTTCTAAATACTACATACAATAAAGTGATTAAAATGTCCCTGGGTCCACATGCATTCCATTTTTTGCAATAAGCATTTCTTTCTACAAAAGAGAAATGCTGTTTAATTTCAGTGTGATTGTGAATTTTGTAAAATGAGGATGTAATAGCATTTCACTTAAACTTATAGCATCTTCTGCTCATATTGTGTTTCAGAATAGTTCCTTCATAATTAAAGTGTCAAAAAATACATTTGTAACAAGAATGATGAAATTCATTCTGAATAATCCGTTAGCAAATAATAACCTGCGTTTGCTGCTGTCAAATGGAATCATTTTAATACCTTTCAATCATCTGGTTCTTCCCTTTTTTCTTGTTACTCTTAGAAAATAACTTCCTCTAACAGTGTAAAACTATTTTATGGTCTTAATGGAAGTTTTTCTGTAGCTAGAATGTTATATGGTTAGGAAATGCTTCAATAAATGTGTAAAATGCTCTTCCTAGATTCCCTCCCGGATGCCTCCCAATCTAGAGCATTTCCAAAACAATAAGCAAGGCAAACAAAGACTGTTTCCAAATAATTGTATCTTCTCATTTCCTCTAAACTTGGTCCATCTATTTTCCATTGCACTGATGAAAACAGAAATACTATTGTGAAAGATTCCCTATCATACTGATGTGAAGTCAGGGTGACAGTTTGGTGCTGTGACACGATATGTTTCTGAAATATTGCATGAGCATGTCACATTAGTCCTGTGGATATTTTTCCTTCTAAAGGTTTTCATTATTTCCTTGGAAAAATGACATTCCTGTTATGTTTGTGGCTTTTAAAAATTAATTTAGACAACATAATATTTACATATAAGTACAGATGCCCACTGAGAATTGTTATCGAGTGCAAATATGATTAAGCAAGAACTGTCCACATAAATAATTTAGCCTGTATCATGAAAATTGGTATTTTAGTTGGGTTAATATTTTCTGACCATATACTGTGCCTGAAAATTAACTGTTTGAGAATTGTTGGATCCAGCATTTTATGTCAGAATGATAAACGTATTTATACAGCCCATACATGGCGAGCTTTCATGCATCTATTTTGTGTCTGGTTTAATTCAGTATTCAGACCATAAAAGCAGACAACTCTAAATTATTTTATGATCTATCTTAAGATGTTTTACCCCTACACAGGTCAAGCAAATTGTAACAGGGAAAGTAAAATCTTTTAAAATAATTTATTCATTTCAAATGCTTGTACCATCTTCTGCAGCTGCAAAACCATAATGCTTTCATTAAGGATCACATCTGGACTTCATTAGAACAGGAGCCTTTCCCAGCCCCAAAGTGTTTGTCAGGTTAAAAGTTTTTCTCATCGCTCCTGAAGCTTTTCCAAAACTTGAGGGCTAAGACAGAGAACAGAGCTTGTCGCGAGCTGGTACCGGGTTTGCGTACATTCCTGCCATGTGATTCGCCTTCTGGCTCTAATTCCGAGGTGCATCTCCCCCGTGCCCACTTTGTGAACTTACATATGACTGCCTCCTTTGTTTCACACGGCCATAAAGCAGACAGGGTTTGTCGGATAGAGTAGTGCTGGAGGCTGAGACTTTCACTTTTCCACACATTTGCTTTTCTTTCACCCCGTGTTTTCTCTTTAAAGCTGTTTCCCCATATTTGAGAAACTTGCATAATAAAAAGACAGATGAGATTGGGGGATTCAGAAGTGATCTTTTTCCTACTCCATTTTATGGACGGTGACACATCTTAATTTTTTACGTATTTTGTCTACCATTAATTTTATCTTAAAAGTGCAAACAAAATAATCTCTCAGGGTAATCCAGCGATGCTCGCTATGAATGAACAATCACCTAGAATTTGAAGACGTTATTTCAACAGTGTACTGTAAAGTTGATTAGAATGTCAGCAAGATTCTAGGATGTTGTGATATTAAATAAGTAATAGAGCAATTTTATGAAACTTGCAAGAAGTGCTAAAGTATATTGGCATAAAGTAAGTCCCCAGCCAAAAACAAAGGGAATTAAAAAACTTCATTTGGAATGTTTTCCTGATGAACAGAAAATGAGGCTGGTCCGGATTGTCAGTGCCTGCAATCTTTCACTAATTTGTACAGCACACTCACAAATGTGTTAAAGTCCCACTCTGCTCCAGCGTTTGGAGCAAATGGTGGACACAAACACGGTCCAACAAAATATAATGCGGGTAACAGACAAGGGAACAGATAATCATAATGCAATGTAATACGGATTTAAATAGAGGTAAATGTGCAATGGATGTGGCAGTTAACTCTGCTAAAGGAGATTGTCTTTGAAGGATGAACGGAAGATCACCAGACTTAAAATGTTCTCAGAACTTGGCAGATTTTAGCATTTATTCTCCCACTGAAATGACCAATAGGCATACTTTTAGAGTGAAGAGACCACTGTGGCATTAAATTAGTTTCCACCGTTACTGTTGATTTCAAAACTAGCATTTTTCTGACATAGTTTACATGTGTGTCTCAGTCATATTATTATAGAAT
This sequence comes from Dinomys branickii, assembly GCA_004027595.1. Classification (NCBI taxonomy): domain Eukaryota; kingdom Metazoa; phylum Chordata; class Mammalia; order Rodentia; family Dinomyidae; genus Dinomys; species Dinomys branickii. The sequence continues at coordinate 21,481 of PVLD010006651.1, read as the reverse complement.
GCTTTTTTTACCTACTCTATGAAGCAGGGCTCACTTTCAGGGGTAAGTAGCTGTAAAAAAGCTGGATTCAAACCTGTCCAGACAATATTTGAGAATGACAGTTTCACTGGCTTCTCCCAATTTTAGATTTTTCATTAAAAAATGGGAATAATATCTGTTTTATAAATTGATGAGGCTAAAAGGAGGTTATGCATTTTGCATATTTTCTCCAAATCAGACAACAAGTTTTAGCTTAAACTAGTTCTCTTTCCTAGTTTATTGATGCTGTCAGGGTCTGTATATATGAAGAACAGTAATGTTCAAATACTTAAACAGATGAGTATAGATTGGTAATGCTCATGGCATAAAGTAGATCAACAAAGGAATGTGATAAATAATAAAGCCTCCTCTAATTTAATTGCTTACATGTTTACAGTTGCTTTCTTGATGGACAGCATGACACACGCACTCTCATGATTTATTTATTCATTTGGGCATAAAACTGGGTAAGCCCCGAAAGTGCAAAGTTTGCCTCTCTATGGTTTCCATCGACACTCTCTTCCTGCCTAGGGAAATATTCCCTCAAACCTTGGCGCTCAGTGTGTGTTTGTTACTTCACTGCCTCTTATTCTCAAAATTCAGACTTCAGATTTTCCCAGGAGCTTTAGCACACTTTCATTTGGGAGAAAAGATGAAAACCAGAACTCTTAAATTGAACCTAGTCACCTGTGCCTATATGTGAAAACATCACGTTTTATAAAATGCTAAACAAAAATTTTCAAATGTAAAGCAAATAAAGTGCTACAGTATCACTGAGCATGGCTAGAAAATGGTATGATCAACTCCTCCTTACATAAAATATACAGATTTGGGAGAATATAGATGGGAAATCAGTCTTTTCTTTCACTTTGGCTCCTCTGTAGTTGTGCTTTATTAAACCATGAAGGGAAAGGGAGCTGTTTTACTTAACTAAGGCAGCTAGCTGTTTTTATGGAAATTATTTCTCAGTTTATAACTCATGTGAATGTCAATGTCAAAGTAACAACTGCACCACTGGGATGAAATGGATAAAAGGCTCCTGGTCAGACGTTCTCTCTCCATTAAGAGTTACCCTTCACGTTTGCCATTAAGTACTGTCAACTCAGCTTCTTTCTTCATTGAGAGTGGACGGCTGATGGATGCTTGTGCACAGCACAATTCAGGATAGGAAAGGATGTCTAATTCCATGTGCTTTAAAAATCTTTCCATGGAAAATAAAATCTGACAGTAGTTGTAGGCAACATTGTTTTACACATGAATTACAAAATATCTCATCTGTTAGTCATAACTTTAATGTTATGTGTGTATATTTAGATACTTCCAATAGCAATTTAATCTTTCTAATATTTTGATTTATTGGTGCAGGTGAACATTATACTTTACTCAACTTTATGTTGGAGAAAATGTTTGATTTATAGGAATGAATAAAAGTCATGCACTCACACACACAAGCTTAAAACACACTTTAAAGGTAGAATTGGAAAGTAAAGAAGTCAGTCTGCAATTTAGCGCAATTTGTTCATGTGGTTGCTTCAAAATTTTTCCAGTTTGTAGGTATCTACTACTTAAAATGAAATATTTTAGAAAGCAATTAAAAATACTTCAATGTTAATTTTAATAATGGCAATGGGTCTGCTGTTCCCATCAGCAGCAGTCGTGATAAACAAGTTAATAACATCGTATTTTTAGTAATATAATTTTACTATAATTGAAAATATGAGAGAAATGCAATCATTTTATTTACCATAGGACATCCAAAAATGCTAAATACAATTGGAAATTCATTTCAATGCACTTAAATAGCACACTTGGGGGTACATTTTTCTAACTTCCAAATTTTGGAAAAGTTAACAAAAATATTGTATTTTTTTTCTTCAGAATTTACTAGGATCAATTATTTACATGCTAGAAGTGTATTTCATTTTAAAAGGTCAAGAGGGAGAGAGGATAAGATTTAAAGGGGTAAGAGGAGCAATGGATATGATCAAAATGTGTTCTATGCATGTGTGAAAATACCAAATAATTTTATAAATTTTTACACAATATTAATATTGTACAATGTCTACCATATTGTACTGTACAATATATTGTAATATCTTAACATTATACAATATTTGTACAATTAATTCATTCAACAGCACCACTGGGATGAAATGGGTAAAAGACTCCTGGTCAGATGTTAATTGTATTAATTTTATACAATATCATATAAAATTAATATGCACTGATAAAAACAGAAAAAGAAGGAAAAAAAAGGAAGTACAGTAGTAACACAGGAAATAAAGTAACATGCAAGATGGTCAGTAAAAAGCTGGGCATGGTGGCACATGCCTGAGGGAGGCTAAAGCAGGAAGATCTTTGCAAGTTTGAGACCAGACTGGGCTACAAAGTGAGCTCAAGGTCAGCCTGAACTGCATAGTGAGACCTTGTCTCAAAAAGACAAAAATAAATGGTGACCAATAATATACTGTCATAGTAAGCTTACCAAGACGCAAAGAACACTTGGCAAAAAAAAAAAAAAAAAAAGGGACACAAGAGATACAGTGACTCAATAAGCTTTGGAGCATACTGGATTGGAAGAGTTAAAAGAATCAGTATGACAAATAAAAAGCGCTGGTGCCTGTGGATGGGAACTTCCATTGGTGCATAGCAGTTACCTCCTATTGAAGCATATTCCAATGAGCTGAGGCTGTAGCTCAGCAGCACAAGCACCTGTCTGAAGCATATTCCTTTCCTACCCCTCTGGGTTCAGCCATCAAACCAAGCTAATTTAAACACCTGCATAGGGGCTGGGGATATAGCTCAGTGGAAAAAGCGCCTGCCTGGCAAGTGCAAGGTCCTGAGTTCGATCCCTGGTACCGCCAAAAAATAAAAATAAAAAATAAAAAAAAATAAAATAAAATGTTGCCTTTAAAAAAATAAAATAAAAAAAAATAAACACCTGCATATTTTTCAAATTTGTAGCCACCTTTGTACCTTTTTGTCCACCACCTGACATGATCTTTGAGTTGGTCTTTCAACTTCTAAACAGTTTCAAGGCTAAAAACCTCAGTGTTCTTAAGATACATAACCTTAGAAAAGCTAGACAAGTCTACCAACTTCAAGGGCTCCCTGTGGCCATCAGGACAAAATCCATTCATTTTTCGTGGTTAAAAATAAAAATATCCTTGAAGCTCTCTGCCTACTTTCTTGGTTCTCCAACTATTTGTATTTCCTCTGATGTGCAGGTGATTTTGTATCTCCGCCCCTTTACATGTGTTGTTTAATATTTAATTCTCCTTCCTCAGTCTTCTCCTGGCTATTCCTTAGAGCTTGATTCAAACCTCAAAGACCCAATCCAAAAAATAGACATCTGAGCTAAATACACACTTCTCAGAAGAAAAAGTACAAATGGCAAATCAGTAGATAAAAAAATGTTCAACATCACTGGTCATTTGGGAAATACAAGTTAAAACAATGCTGAGATTCCATCTGACTCTAGAAACCATGGCTATCATCAAGAAATCAGTAACAAACGGTGGCAGAGCTGTGGGGAGAAAAGAACCCATCTCCGCTGCTGGTGGGAGTGTAGACTGGTGCAACCACTGTGGAAATCAGTGTGGTAATTCCTCAAAAAACTAGGTTTAGAGGTCTCATTTGACCCAGTTATACCCTTTCTGGGTGTCTTCCCAGAAGAATTAAAAATATCATACCACAGCAATACATGTGTACCCATGTTTATAGTGGTAAAGTTTATAACAGTCAAGTCTTGGAAGCACCCAAATGCCTATCAACAAATGAATGGATAAAAAAGATGTTTCTTTTTTATATAATGGAGTATTACTCAGCCATGAAGAAAGATAAAATTGAGACATTTGTAACTAAATGGGTGGACCTTGAGACCATCGACATAAATACAGTAAACTGGACACTCATGTAAATATCACATTACCTCTCTGGTGTGAGAAACTAAAAATGTAAATAAGAACATAAATGTACAATAGATATTGTGAAATAGAAAGACACTATTGAAAGAGAAAGGGGAACTAGGGAGGGCAAAGTGGGAAAGGAAGGAAGGAACAGAAAAAAATGAGAAAAAGCAGGATCAAATGAGAACCAAGCTTTGTGAATGGGGAGGCAAAGGGGGTTTGAAAGGAGGGGATGGGAATAAGAAAAAAAGGGACTCTAGATATATCCTGCACAGGTACAGATTCTCCATAATGGATGTGGTCATTGTGTGTACCTGAAGTGTACCAAAACTTAAATACATACACAAATAAAATTTTTAAGAAACCTCCTAGCATCCCCTGTGTTGGGAGCCCTTCTCCAAGGATAACCTGGGACCTTTTTCTGCATTTCTTGCTGTTTATTGGAGCTGACAGTTCACTGAATATAGATGAAGATTCTATGTATTTTCGAGATAATGAGCTTCTCGAAAGCAGGGGTTGCATAGTTTGCATTTTTAAGCCGAAGACTTAGCCAGTCATGCATGTTCAAAATATGTATGGAAGTGGACTAACTAATGAATTGATTACAACAATGTTTAAGTCAGGGACAGTGTGTTCATTATTTTTATTTTCTTTGTGGGTACCATAGGCAGTGAGGAAGTATTTAGTTCTATAGAAAGAAGGTATATTTTATAGATACAAGTTAAGTCCACAGGAATTTTCAGCTTGAAAGTTATTCCAAAAATGCTATTAACTTGTGCTACAACCAACTCTTCGATTCACTGTGCTGTTCTGAGGCCACTTAATTGTTCAGTGCTTCAAATTTTCTTTCTTAGGAAGGCATGAAAATAATTCCATATTTTGTTTTTTAAAACTTGTATAACTAAAATTTATGGATTCTGAAAGTCTGAAAATGAAGTCCTGAATCTTTAGCTATTGTATATGCAGTACATATTTATATAGAACGATAGAACCATTGTACAGTCTCCTATACTGTTTTTGCACTTTCTCAATGAAGTGCACCACCAGCCACTGTTTTACCCTCCAAAAAACTGATTTTTATTCCTTTTCCTTCATCATTGATTATATTTATTTACCATACCTTGCCCATGCTATGCTCTAGGCTATGCTCACTACAAATCCTTAGCTCAGATCACCATTAGCTCCCAGATGTACCAATGACTCATTCCCATGCCTCCGGTCATGCTCTTTCTCAGAATGTTCTTAGAACTTTATTCATGTTGATTTTATTAATCTGAGCTCATGTTATGGTGTATAAAGTTTACATTCACTGAAGTTATTAGGCTCCTGTTCATGGCTTATCTTTCATCTACTTATTTCTCCTTCCCCTCTTTCCTACCCTTCTCCTGTGTTCCCCTGCACTGCTTCCCTACTGCAAGTCATCTGTCCTCTTTCCTCTTCTAACCATCCTTTAGTATTTTCTTTGGTTTTACTTCCCTTCGCTCAAACGAATTTTTTACAAAAGTTTTATAAATCTCTATTCAAAATGATTTTATAAAGCTCACATTTTTTCATGCAATTCCTCTACTTACAACTAGTCGATGGGCTTAGCACTTAATCTTTAATTTGACAAATCTCCAACAGTTAAAATTTAAGCCTCACCTATGATAGTATCTTAGCTTGTACTCTTAGGAGACAAGACTGCTGTTTGTTCCTGGAATTTTCCACACTGTCTGGAAAGTACGTTTGGAGAGATACTGTTTCCTAACACAGTCTCTCACTGTTCATTAGATTAACTTTCATCTCTCCCTTGTTTAGCAATGTTAACTTTTCTTCCACCATGAAGTTTCTCTGAGTTTCTGAACCTTTAGCCACACATCTCATAGAATATCAGCAGGCTGTTTTTCACAATTAGCGCGCTTCCATGTAACTGTTCTATGTCTTTCTTTCCAGACACCCTGTATGGCCCGGAGGACAGGGTTCTTTGGCCATTTGCTAGTAAAATGCCTGGCACTTGGAATATGCTCAACAAACATTTATAGACACGGAGAACTGATTCTCACTAAGCACATTCTTTCTCTACGTTTAGTAAACCCATCTAAGTAATTGTTCCGGATAATACTACTTACTTGAAATGTAAGAAAAATGCAAGTGTTATTAAATCTCTGCCAAATTCATGGTTTGCTAGTGGTATTAAAATAGAAAAGTGTGAAATACTTAATAACCATTGAGTCTCTATTGTTAAGGAATATAAGTAAAGGTAAATAATATTTTTAAAAGTAAAAACAAATATTACTTGAATCATTTAAAAGTGATCTTACCTTCATGCAGTCCAGAAAATCAATTACAAATATAAGTTATCCACCACATAAGAATAGCCTATACTTTTTTTACTAACTTTTTACTCTAAATGTAGTGACTTTATTTCTTTTTGCTAATTTAGTTTTGCTTAACATGAACTCAAGTATCAAATTATGGTGTGGTGCTGAGATCCTTTCAGGTAATTTCTTTGAAATGCGTTCTCGCTAGGTTTCAATCACGTCCCAATCCCTTTGACTGGACTGACTGCAAATTGCAGTTTGAAAATGACTGACCTCCTCCTCTCTGGTAATATTGTTAGGTTGAAGCTACAATGGCACCTATCAGGATAACCAAATTAGAGGAGTTCACATAAGGCAGACTGCATACAAATATACTTAGGTAACAGATGTATCCCTCAACAGGAAAATGACAGCCATTCAGATAAAATGCTTTTATTATTTACTTTCAACAAGTTTCTATAGCAGTGGCATGACCACTGTTGAATCATTTCAATAATCTTGTTATAGGGCTGGTAATAAAAGAAAAAGCACTTCAGCACAGAAAATGACCGGCCTCCTGACATCTTCGGAGGTACTAGATGACAGTGATATGTAGATTACTTTTCTATTCAAACAAACAAGAGCATTGCCAGACCTTTTTGAACCTAGTTTATTTCCTTAAAGCGTTGATGTAGGCCTGACAAGAAAGACAAGAGGCCACCCATGCAATTTCACCACCACCAGTAGGTGTAGCAGTTGGTGTAGTTTGACATGTTAAGTAGAAGATGAAGGCATCCATGGAAAAATCTTTTTAGTTACCAAAGTCTGTAATGACTTCTTCAAAGACTGTATCTTCTACATATAAACAAGTACCAGTGAATAGCGATGCTTGGAAACATAAAAGGATTTTGGCCTTAATAAATTAAACAGAGATGGATATCTCACAATTTATGTGTATACTTTGCCTTTCAAAGGCAATGTATAATATTCTATCCTATGATGACAGCTGGAAGATAGCTGTTCCATTGACATTATTATCCATCCATCCTCAAGAACTTTCAGGAAAAATAACCAACTCTACCATTTACAAATGGTGGTTTTCTTTTTCTCCAGTCTTTGTTGGGTCCATTACTTCTCAGATAATCTTGACATCTGAAAAAACAGAGAAGCATCTTATGTCCTTTATGTTTCACCTTTTTTCAGTATCATCATTAAAATATTATTACATTAAAAAATGATACAAAGAGCCAACAGAGATGAAACCATTGTCACAGACAAACAAAACAAAGATTAGTGATTTCAAGTTTGTGTACAATTTCATCTTTCTTTTAGTGTTTTAAAACTTAACAATAACCCACTCAAAATGCGTCTTGTATCTTAAATGTCCAATTGAATTGATCCTTCAGTATTTATGCTACCTAACAGGCTCTACTGTTCTGTCTGTACACAAGAAGGAATTTATTAGTTGGGAAGTTGACTGGATTCTCCCAAAGCCTTTCTTCAATGAGTCTATATATATGGCTGGAAGGTGAATTATCCAAGTAAAAATAACCTTTTCCAATGATAAATTTACCACTTGGTGAGTGTGGTCTTGCAGTGGGAGATACCTAACAACATATGTGCTAAGAGCAGAATCAATCCAACTAACAAGGCAGGAGTCAACGCTAGAGCTCCCTGTAATCTTCCAAGTAGTTCTAAATTTCTATGTTATTGTAATAAAATAATATTGAATATTGAATTTTTGGCTCTAAGATCACCTTTTTCCCATGTATGAAATTTTGAGCATTTTGTCACGTAAAAGAATAGATCCTAATACCAGTGCACTTTGGGTCAGAAGACTTGGTCCGATTCTGTATTGTGCTACTCAATAGTCTGGGGTCTTAGGCAGGTCACTATAGGCTTTCTGAGCCTCAACATTTTCTCATTGATAAGATGAAAGCAATAGTATTTTATGAGGATTAGGTGTTACCATCAATAAAGTTGCATAGGAGTATACAAATGGTAGTTATTATTATTATTCTTACCAAATTATTGTGAGAGTGTTATCTCTAATCACACTGAAAAATTTTTGTGCAAATCCATTTCTCCAGACAAGATTTGTGACTCAGGAATGAAGAAGAGGAGAATTAAAGGTTGCTCGGTGCACCATTGTCCTCCAGAACTGTGCTAGTTGTTTTGGTTCCCCGTCCCCAGTCATATTTTGCTTGCGTGTCTTTTATTTATAGATGAAGACACCTAAAAGCAGAGTATTCAGCTGCTTTCTCTAGTCACAGCGATACCAACTGGCAGCGCTGGGTTGGGCCTCAAAACTTCTCTTCCTTGTACCATTCAAAACCACAGGCATTCAAATAGTTGCTATCAAGCAACTTGAATCAAAGTGGGATTAAGTGGAACAGACATATAAACAGTCTCCTTTGTAACGCAGACACAGAAACCAGCGCATACATCAGTGCTGACCAGTCTGTAGTGGAGAAGTGCAACCCTCATACTGCAATTTTGTATTCTAAAATGTGTATTATTGGTTAGCTGACACAACATGGCATTAAATAGAGTGTTGGTTTCCTCTATGAATAAACATACAGTATATGTGTAATGCTAACGGTCAATGTGTTTAGTGTAGTATAAAAGTCATCCATTCCACATTTGTATTTGGTACTAGTAGATATTAACATTTTAGTACAGTCGAAGTATATTAACTGAAGGTAAACCATAGTTAACATGTCTTTTTTTAGTGAATGCATGATGAAGTTGGAAAATAAATAACTGCAGTAAGTAATTTTATTTTATTTATTTTATTTGAGATATAGTGGTTGAGTGATTTGTGGAGGAACTCAGACTTGGACAATAGAGTGAAGCAATCTATCTAGAAGTTGCTGTGATCTTTCAGTTGAACAGCAAGGAAATTAATCAAATTCATATCCAGATCCTATCTGTCTTTCTCCAGAGAGATGACATCTTATAAGATCTACAGCAAGGAGAGTGGTCTTATCTCCACAGAGTAAATTACAGCACAGAGTAATTACCGCATTAAGGATACCGATTATCCCAGGCAGCTCATATGAGCTGGAGCATCAAAAGGCAAAGAAAATTTGCCAAGTGATCAAACATTTATGACTTAGAGTGCCATGCAGTGTCTTAAAGCCATCTAGGTGTAGAGAAGACCTACCAGCAGAGATGTGCGGTTGGAGGCTCGCCTTGTATAGGTGAATTTCATGTCTTGTTTGACTCACTCTCCTTCTTATGACCCATAACTAACTGGATCTTTGGCCATTAGTAGGTGTGTTCCTTGACTCTTTAACTTTATAGATCAGCCTTTGAAGTGGAATAATGGCTTGTCATCTGCATTCACTGTGTTCTTGGCCGTGTTCTTACTTCTGGACTCTCCTTTTTAAATTGGGAATCCTGCTTCATGAGGTGTTCCTACTTCAACCAGTGTATATGGGTTACCATTTCCATTGCTGAAACAAAATGTCCAACACTTGTAACTCAAAGAGGGCGGTTTAATTTGGCTTATGGTTTCAGAGGATTCAGTCTCCAGTTGGCTGACTTTATGACAGGAACGTCGTGGTGGGAGGGCTTGGTAGAGTAAAGCTGCTTACTTCATGATGGCAGGAGGCAGAGTAGGGAAATAGTTCCAGGGAACAGGTATAGACCCTCAAGGTGGTGCCTCCAAGACCTGCCCAGATCCCCCACCTAGACACACCTAAGTAGCTTGAAAGCCATCAAGATGCCAATTAAACTAACTATTACAATGAATTACTGTTTAATAATTTCTCATCTGGTCCCTCCAGTAAAAAGAGAATAGAAGAAGTATGTTGATATGCAAATTACCAGTATTACTCTGTTGTCTGTCTTTATATAAACTTGGTCTTTAAAATAGTGATAATTATAATTAAAAAAATTACTAACATTTATTGTGCACAAACTAATATTTATTGAGCATTTTCCAGTCATTGCTCTGAATGTTTTTACATGTTATTTAATCCTTGCTATAATAATCTGTGGTATGGATATCATTGTTAGAATGAACCATAGGAAATTGCTGGTATTTGACTACTTTTAACCAACAAGATTGGCAATTTCCATATGTACAATGCAAATATCAACCTTATTTGACAGCGGAGACATCTGAGCCATGAAGAAATTAACTTTCTATAAGTCACAGTTAGTAACAAGAAGCACAGAGTGAAATATTTAATGGCTATTACCCTTTCTTCTCTATCTGCCCCATAGTTTTGTACCATACCAGCTTCTCAACTTTTTAAACACCTCCCGGTGGGACTCCACTGGCCCCAGCAGTGCGGTGATGGGGCGGAGCCTGGCAGTCTGCTTGGGTGACCCTGAGAACTGGACTGGGCCTCTGGACGCGCTGTAAGGAGGCGAAGCCCGGCAGTTTGTGGAGTAACCCTGCCGACTCGAGTGGACCCCTGGTGGCCTTGAGGGCTTGTCCGTGGGGCCTTGACCATAGTGAACCTGGTTCCCTGCCTATGTACTGTCTTTGAGCGTGGGTGCTTTTCCACCTCCTGCCATAGCAATTTGTGTACACCCATGTTTGTTACAGCATAACTTGAAGCAGCCATGTCTCCTCCCAATGTGAGAGCCCAAGGGAGTAAATAAACCCAAAAGTACAATTATTACAATTATTACCAGGGGGAAGATGACTGATTGGGTGGTAGAACAACGGAGATGAGGGTGGAGAAAATTGATTAATCGAACGAGCCATCATCTGTATAACTGAGCAACAAATGTGAAGATAACGTAATGTAATACAGCATCCAACGCTAATTCCCTACTATCTTCTCTATAATTTGGTATTTCCTGTATTGTTTTTGTGTTATTCTGGTTTATATGTCTCCATTCTTTTGTCTTTAAAATAGAAAAAATTTGAAAAATGAAATTATTTTTCTGATCAAATGCTCAGAGCCAACAATGAACTGTCAAACACATAATTCTTTCAGGATAAGCAAAATTTACATTGATTAGAGTAATTTATGTGGCAAAAACCACATGAAAATGTAGAGAGGGGCAGTTTAATCAACTCAACTGTAAACACATCCTAGCACCACATGTATTGGTCCAAACTGTCTCAAATGTTCATCATGCAGGTCATAAATACAACACTTATTCCAGAAATTAGGGAAAGCTCTCTGTAATTTAAACATAGTGTAGATCAGCCAAATTAGATCATCCCTAATGAGTGAAATCACTTTCAGGTATCTCCGCATGGCTATACATACTGCAGAGTAAATCTTCCTTGTGGGGAACTTTGAGCCTACATTTCTCATCAGACTTCCTGACTGCAGGTTGGAAGTGGGGTCCGACTGAGAATTCTGCAGGTGATGCAATTAGCGTGGGGGCATTGTGGAATCTGCAGAGTTGCCAATTAGCTCTTAAAAAATAATTCACTTCTGGTACAAAGACAGGGTGGAAAATGGTGCATTTGAAATAGCTTCAGCCATTTATAAATGTATGCTACTGTTGTAAAAGTACCATGGGAGAGAATTTACATTCATGAGCAAACACTGGCAGTACTAAGGCAAAAATTACACAGAGGGCGTACCTTACTGGGGGTAGGTGAAGGTGTCGTCTTCACTTCCGAAGCTCATAAACTTCCAGAAAGTGCCATTTAGCCATGTGTGGTGTTATATGCTTATAATCCCAGCACTTGGGAGGGTGAGGCAGGGCATCACCATGAGTTTGAGGCCAGCCTGGATTACACAGTGAGTTCAAGGCTAGCCTGAGCTACATATTAAGACCCTGTCTCAAAATAAAACAAACAAAGCAAAACAAAATGTAAAAATACCCAAAACAAAGCAATAACATTAAAAAAAATGTTAATCACCTAAGATTTATAGAGTACAGGAGAATGCAGTGTGGTTATCCAAATGATTGACTTTATAAAGTATTTATTTTTTAATCTTTCAATAAATCTTTCCACTTGAAAGATCGATTCATTTTGACCAAATATATGCACATGTTCCGTTGTCACTCCTGAAAACTCTTTTTAAGAAACAAGAGAAAAATTACTAAACTCATTCTTCTTCAATCCCAAAATCTAGCTAGGTGTGGTGGCCCACACCCAGAATCCCAGCATTTGGGAAGGTGATACAGGAGGATCACTGTAAGTTTGAGGGCAGCCTGGGATACATAATGGGTCCATACCAGCCTAAACTACATAACAAGAACCTGTCTCAAAAAAGCAAACAAACAAACAAAAATCCTCAAATCCATGTTTTAGTCAACTCTTTGGAACTTTTAGCTGAAATAAATTTAAAGACCATGAAATACTTTATGTATGTTATAGTTTTAAAATTACCAGATAATGCCATTGCAATGTAAGCACTGCATATTTGTGAATATAAGGCTTTGCTGGAAAGACTGATGTCTCCCGTGAATGTCATTTCACATCTTGCACCCAAATATTGACAAGAAAGGCCAATTATAATTACATCTGATGACTGTAATATAGATTGTATGTCAGAAGACAGGTCAGCACTTTGGGATGTTTATCTATACTTGCTATAAATAAATAGCATGACTTTTTTGGATAAACCCCCAAAATTTCCTGAATTTATTGAAGTTAATTATGTAGACGAGTAACCTAAATACTTTAGGAAATTGGATTTTTAATCAAGTGACCATTTCACCAGTGCAAACCACTTTTCATTTTCTAGTTTTAATTAACTCAATGATTACTTAAAAAAAACACAGCGTGAGGTTATGTTTACTGTAATTTATCCCAACTAATAACAATGCCTGTTATTGCATCTTCTGATTTATTTCAAACCCCATCATGTGATAAACATCCATCCTGCTTGCTAGGTATCAAACTTGGTGTCTTATTTACATTTATTTGCTCACAGGTTGACTCTATGGGATCGAAACTGCTCACATTGTAATGGTGAGGAAGTTGGATGAAGATTAGACAGCTCACCAGTGGCCAAGTTTCAGTTTGAATGCAGCTTACCTCAAACACCTCATTTATTCCTCTTCCCTTGTTTGATACTCTGTCTTTGGAGCTGGATAAAGTGTTACCTGGTCCAGTCCCTATGGATGTGGCCTCCTGTGAACACAGTCCTTATTTGGGATAGTGAAGCAATTAAGGCTATACAGCATAGCGGTGAAAATCCTGGCATAGGGGACAAACAAACTTGAACTTGAACTCTATTTTTATATTTTGTTTACCATGTGTGTGACATTGAACAATGTACTCAATCTCATTGAAGTTGGTTTCACATTTGTGAAGTGAGATGAATGAAACTGACCTACCAAGTCAGCAGTAGTTCAGAACCTGGTGAGTTTTAGGGTTTTTTCCTACTAATACTTAAAATTAATTAATCACAACTAATATTAATACACAAATGATTTCAGGGTTTTTTTTTTCCTTCCATCTGAATTACTGCTGCAGTTGCTCCTTCCCTATGTAGGGCTAACTCAAAGATCAGTGCTTGATGGGATCAAAGTTTGCTGTACTTGCTCGGTATGGCACAACATCTGGGAGCAAAATGCTCTCCTTCCATCGCTGCTTTCCTTCTGGAGCTCTCCTTGTCTTTTCCACAGGTCTGGGCATCTTGGCTCCCAAATGCCAAGCCTCTGCCTTTCTGGTCCATGAGGTTAGCCAGTGCGTTAGTGTCCTGTGGCTACTGTAATAAATTACCACAATCTGGGTGGTTTAACATAACAGAAATGCATTTTCTCATGGTCCTGGAGTCCACATGGCTGAAATCAAGGCACTGGTGGGTCTATTACCTCCTCATTGCTGAGGGAGAACTGGGTTCTTGCTTTTGTAATTTCCAGTGGCTGCTGGCCTTCCCAGTGCTTCTTGGTCTGTGGCTGTACCACTCTGTCTTTGCTTCTATGATCCTGTTTTATCTCAAATTGCTGCCTCTCTTGTGAGCATAGATGTGGTCTTATTTAAAAGCCTTTAAAATTACCCAGGGTAAGTTCTTTCTCTCAAGGCCCTTAACTTAATAACATCTGTTACCATGTAAGGTAAGATGCAGTAGAGGTTCTGCAGCATAAAATGCTTACCTTTATTTTGAGGAAACATCATTCAGCTCACTAGCCAACTTCAAAAAATTTTGAAAAAGAAACTCCAGAGTCTACAGCTCAGTTCCACAAGTAGTTAGGCTGCACCTGCTCAGTGCCTTCTTACATAACATGAACCATAATTTCCCTCAGATAGCCACTGTGAGAATTCAAACCACACATGTACACACACACACACACACACACACACACACACACACACGTAGTTGTGCCCCACAACTACATTTTTGGGTGGAAGAATATGTCAGAGATTAAGCAAGATGTAAAAGCTCTGTTCCGGGTCCCTCAGGCTGATTTTCATATATCACCCTCCCTAGTCATGTGTTCTCCTGCCTATCAGAGGGTTGTCCACTTGAGAACAGTTTCACCTTTAAAATGGGCACAGTATTAATCTGTATGGACAGCATATGTGCTCGTGGGAAGCCTGTGGGTTTGAGTAGTACCTCCTTGACACACTAAGTATTATAACCCTGAGCATTCATTAGCCATGTTTCTCACCATCAATTGTAAATCAAAGCCAGGACCGCAAACCATAAAGGTGAAAGCTGATATTGTATGAGAAGACTTTGGGAAGTAAAAAATAAACAAATAAAGGTTTATTCATTTTGCTTATAAGACCTATACAAAGAAAAACAAAGCTTTTTCTTTTCTTTGCTTTTTTTCTTTTTCCCAGAAGAGAGAAGAGAGAACTGGCAAAGAAGCAGCAGTGTAATGGAGACAAGCTCTAGGCCACCCAGCTGCCTAATTACTGGCAGCATCTCTGGATTTTTACAACATGCCTCTTGTGACACCACCCTTTGAAAAGCAATAATCCTGCATTGTAACAAAAACAAACAAAAAAAACTATGTAGACCATCACAAAGAAGCAACTCTAAACATTCTAAGTAGAACAATTCAGCAAAGAATTTTATGTCATGAAAGACAAAGCAAAAGAATAAATAATTACTTTGCAATTTCCCCATCTACTGTAGTGTTTTGAGAAGCCCATCCCATGTGTTAAGTTGAAACACCAGTTTTTAAAATTTAAACTTATTACAATTTAATCCAGCAAGATGAAAGCTTTGAACATCCAATTTCTTTCAACATTTTATTTTGAAGGACAACAGTGGTGATGTTCTCATTGACTCACACAGAACAAAAGAAAAGGAAACAAAACAAAACACAAAATAAAAAAAGCAGTGGTCTCACTAAGCTTAGCACTTAGGATGTTTAAGCAGAACTATGTGAAATTATTCCACAATTTCATAAAGTATTCCCAGAAATTTCTTGCAACAGATTCCATAACAAAATTATTAAAACTTGAGGCAAGGTAAATGGGCTGTGGTATGTCCCTGTGGAAACATCTCTGCAAAGACAAAGCAACAATAGATGTGGTGCAGGGACATCTAGCTCCATTAGCTTGGTGTCTTCTGACAGAGCTTTCTGTTTGTTGGAGACTAACCTCTCCAATAATGCTAATGCACATTTGCAATAAATGAAACAGATGTGTTTGATTAAGAAAGCATCTCTTGAAAAGATTTTGTTTTGTTTTAGAAATGCTGGATATTTTCTGTCTTTGTAGGGGAGCAAGTAACCATCTTCGAACCACTGACAAAGGCAACCATGATTCATGCATGAACTCAACCACTCATTGTACACTTGAGAGACATCCATGGGAAGATCTTGTGACACTTCTAGAAGCATGACAGTACATGTAATATGTTGCCTTTCTGTGAAGCGCTCTTGTCTCCGACAAAAAGACAAACATAACAGAGAGACTGGATTCTGCCATCGCAGCACCAAAGCAGCAGCGATGCTACATCAGGGCATGGATGTGGCTGTGTTCCAATAAAGTTGTATTTGCAAAACAGGCATCTGCTAATGCACTGACCCTTAAATTGCAGGACTGGGATGAGAATAACAAGAAGGAGCACTTGCCGCCTCCCAAGGTCACCTGTGCCACCCTAACAGGACAGACAAGATAGTCAACAAGCACTCTTGAAGGAATGATCATTTGCCAGAAGATGAGGAGAAAGTTTTGGAACACAGTTTGGGAAAATCTGCAAGTTGTTTTACACAGGGGAGAAAGTGTCTTTTCTTTGGATAAATAACACACACAGAATGTAGTTCCCTTTTGTGCTCCTGTCAAACATCCAATCTCTATCATATGGTCCAAGTTTCTCTAATCTAAAATTCCCAGTTCTCAGTACATACTATTAGAGCAGGAAAAAGACAAAAGGTAACACAGGGTATAATCTCCTCAGGATAAATGGCAGAGTTGTGTCCTATTTAATGATAACAGCTCTGGCAGAAATTGCCTTGGTTTGAATTCCATCTCCAGTACTGACCAGCTTTTTACCCTTGGCAAAGTACTTAATTTCTTTATGCCTCAGTTTCTTTATCTGTAAAATAGGGTAAAAATTGTATTGCAACCTCATAACATTGTTAGGAATAAGGCTTTTAATTAATTTTTAACTTCTAAATTTGTACATATTGTGAAATAATATTTTTCTAATTTGCTAATTATTCACTGGGAATATTCTAGATCAGAAAAGATTGTTCTTTCTCCTCTAAAATGCTACTATACATTAGATCTAGCCAATTTCCATAAAGTGAGAATGATGCACTTTCCTGGTACTATCTTTGAGTGACACTCCTATTTAATAGTCTGGCATACTAGCCTCTATTTTCTAATGAGAAACAACTAAGAAATTCTTTGCTGGTAAATGTAAAATAAAAGCTGTGCATCCTTACCCTTGCAGGCATACAACTTCAGGGATCATTTTTTTTTTTTTTTTTTTTGGCGATACTGGGGATTGAACTCAGGACCCTGCGCCTGCTAGGCAGGCGCTTATTCCACTGAGCTATATCCCCAGCCCCAGGGATCATTTTTGACCTGTGGGGCTCCCATTGTCTTTCTACAGTTAGGGTGAAGGCAAACCGGGCTTTCCTTCCTGTACATTGCCACTGTGTACAGTTAATTGATGACTTGGAAATAGGAAATTTCAGTGCATATAACCTATAATAACCTGATTTTGAATTGTTCATTTATATTTAAGTGTAAAAAATGACACAAACTTAAATTAATAAACTCTCCATGACCATTTACCTCTTTGATAAATTCTCATGCCTTAGACCATGAGCACAAGCTATGGACCAAATCAAGCCTCCAGACTGTTTTGGTAACTCAAGCGACACCAAAACACAGAGACACTGTTTGTTTACATATTGCCTGTGGTTTCTTTTATACTATAAGGGTGGAGTTGAGTAATTGAGTTAGAGATCTTATGCTCCACGAAGACTAAACTATTTATTATCTGTTCTTTGGCTAAAATAGTTATCTGATCCCTACCATAAATTCTAGAGCAGATCTTCTGAAGGGAACTTTCAACACACTGGACATAGACTGTAGACTTCCCTATTCATCCTTAAAAACATGTTTCTGTCTCTACTTACACACACACACACACACACACACACACACACACATGCACGCACACACGCACACATGCTGACACACAAAAACTTCAGATGTTTATCTCACCCAGTCATGAACCTTAAACCTGGGACTAAGTTAAGAGTCGTCATCATCGAACTGAGTGCTTTTGGTAATCATCTCTATTGCTATGCGTAGAGCATGACTATGAATACCACATATTGCTTTCATTCCAACACTTTAATACAAAACTGAACTTTATTTTATTTCATACTAATGCTGTGTCTCTCAGCCGGTTGCCTCTTCTAAGGTAGGTAGTGGTCATACTGTGTTCACCAATTCTGAATACGTAGCACTCAAAAGATGTGACTATAGTAGGTGTATTAAGAAAATAAATGGAAGATAGAATGAATATACACGTTTTCATCCCTCTGGCTTTGTAAAAAATTTGAAAATGGAAAAACACTAAGCGTAAGTATGGACAAGAAGCAAAAGTGATCCAACTCACTGCTGTTGACTTTAAAATGGTACAAGCGTTTTCGTCATTGTCTAAAAGTACCTGTATCATGTGATCCAGGAATTGTATTCCTAAGAATGATACTGTCCATGTGTGTCCCAGTGTTCCAGGAATTATGTACAGGAATGTGCATTATAACATTTTTAATAGCTAAAACCTAGGAAGAATCCAAATGTCCAGAAATAATAAAAAGATGTGTAAATTATGGCATATCCTCAACTTACAAAAGGGTAAGTTTTGTTTTTTCCTTTCTTCACTTTTGTTTACCAGATAAATCAACATAGTTTTATTATTCTTACAATGAATATTTGTGCCTGAGTGTAATGGGCTTGAGAACTGAAATCTATGAAATCCATTTCTATCTGGATAAATTCTTTTCAGAGTACCTGCAAGATATGACTACTATTGAAAATACAAGGAGCAGTAGAATTTACAGTTCACCACTTTTACATCAATGATAAATGTCTGAATCAGGAGAATCTCAGTTACAGGATTCCTTGAAGTAAAATAACATATGAATGTTACCCTTGAGTTGAACAGGCACAAATTCTAATCATCATAGTGAAGACAGTTTCTATAAAAATTAATATTTTAGTTATTCAATTGAGTCATCTTTTTTAGTATCACATATGTGTTTCATATTTTACAGAATTGGGGGTCTTAAAATATATAGCAGATGTGTTAAAAATTCATTGAATGTTTACATGTAAAAAATTTTTACAGTGAAAGACATATTGTCATTAATCCCCCTCAAAACACTCTCCCTGGTTTCAAACACACTTATCCTGTCATTCTTGGTAATGTTTCTTTTGCTGTAATACATGTTGTAAAATCTAAACATTCCTTGTATTTTCCTATCACCCTTGTAATTAGTTGGCCTTTTTTAAACAAGATGGAATGAAGCACTGGAATTATTCTTCCGTCTAAAGCATTTTTTAAAACTAGACAAAATATGAGGTGTTTTTCAAGATACTGGATTTCAAGCTTCTAAGAATATTGAAATCCAAGAGACTAGAAAAAATAAGGTTACTCTATGTTTGTTAAGGTGGCTTCTGAATTTCCCAGTGGCAGCCGCAGCAGGGGATCCCAAGTTGAACCACACAAATTCCTAAACTGAGAGGATAAAGCGGAGATGAAGAACTAGCACCTCTGTGATTCTTCAGAACAGAACGTAAGAACCGAAAGGAGGGAGAGAGGGACAGACAGTGACAGACAGAAACGGAGCGGCAGCTTCCAATGTTCTGCAGAGCGCAGAGCAGCATACGGATGGGAAAACTAAGATTTAAAAACAAAGAACCAAATGAAGTAACTAGAGAGAAAAGCGCAGGAGCCAAGAGAGGGCTGCAGAGGACAGCTGTTTCTACCAAGAACGGGGAAAACTCCTAATTCATAAGACACCGTGAAGAGTTCAGAGAGGTCTTGCTTCAATACTGGGGATCTATTAGCCTTAAATACTGTCTTAATTCCACTTACCAAATCAGAAAGGTAATGGTCAAGTTGTTTCCCAGTAATTAACTGTATACCAGAAGCAAAACTCAAAATATGACTAGAATGCAAAAACACCACACAGGTTGAACTTCACAAAGTTAGGCATTAATCAGAAATAGGCATGCAAAGAATCAGGAACATGAAACCCATCATGAGAACAATCAGTCAGTTGAAACTAGCTCAGAATTTGGCAAATAAGAAGCTCAAAACAGTTGTTATAGTCTAAACATTCAGAAGGTAAAAGAAAGATTTACTATGCTAAGTAAAGAGATTATATATGTATTCATGCATATATATAGATATATAAGTTGATGAGATTAGGCATTGTAGAAGAATAGCAAAGGAAACTATCTGAATAAATCACATAGAAATGAAAATTGAAGATATTTCTCAGGCAATTTCACACAGCACAAATATAATTAGGATCATGGAAAGCTTGTGTGTAGGGAAAATTGCCAGAGAAATAATGGCCAAAATGTTTCCAAATTTGATGAAGAAAAATATACTGTTTTAAGGAGCTCAATGGCTGGGCACAGTGGTACATGTCAGTAATCTCACCTACCGAGAAGGCTCAGGCAGGTGGATTCTAAATTTGGTTCCAGTATAGAAAACTTAGTAAGACTCTGTCTGAAAACAAAAGCAAAAAGAGATGCAGATGTAGTTCAGTGGTTCATTGTCCCTGGGCTTGATCCTCAGCACTGTAAGAAAAGAAAGAGGAAGAAGGAAGGAAGGAAGGAAGGAAGGAAGGAAGGAAGGAAGGAAGGAAGGAAGGAAGGAAGGAAAGGAAGGAAGGAAGGAAGGAAGAAAGAAAGAAAGAAAGAAAGAAAGAAAGAAAGAAAGAAAGAAAGAAAGAAAGAAAGAAGGAAACCCCCAAACATCAAACCCTTAACACACAAAGGACATTGTAGGAATTATAGAAAAACACATAATTCTCAAGTTCCTCAAAAGAGTGATAAAAAGAAAAGTCACAAATGGAGCCAGAGAGAAAAAGTCATTTTCTGTGCAAAGGGGAGGAAAGGTTAAGAATGACGGGGGATTCTTTTTGTGAGAGAGAATGCAAGCAACAGGCAACAAAACGACATATTTAAGGTGCTGAGAAGAAAAAAAAATTTAAAAATGTATGCCTATAGAAAATATATTTCAAAAATGGGAGTGACATAAAAACCATTCCAGACTCTAGGATCTGAAAGGATTCATCTTGAACCAAACCACACTGTAAGGAACATTGAAGGTAAACTTGCAAAAAGCAGAAAAGTGTTGCCAGATGAAAATATGGTGGCTTCCACATTTTAGCTATTACAAATTGTGCTGCTATAAACATGGGTACACATATGTCAGAGTGATATGATGTTTTCAGATCTTCTGGGAAAATACCCAGAAGAGGAATAGCTGGTTTGAATGGAACCTCTAGACCTAGTTTGCGGAGAAATCTCCAAACGGCTCTCCACAGTGGTCCACAGAAGACTGGATTAAAAAATTGTGGCATTTCTATATAATGGAATATTATTCAGCTATAAAGAAAGACAGTTTTGGGGACTTTGTAGGCAAGTGGTCAAAACTGGAGTCCATACTCATAAGTGAAATAAATCAGCGATACATGTGCAGGCCACGTATTGTATCACTGGTGTAAGAACCCGAGCGTGGGAATATAAACTAAGAGTCATGAAGGAAATCTGTTCTAAAACAAAGAACAGATGGGACGAGGGAAAGGAGAAAAGAAAGAGACAAAAACGTATGTATGTATATATGAATATACATATAAGCAGGAGGGCTAACATGGTTCTACTATTGTATTATATCACTTAAT